>BJCO01363964.1:0-11437 GCA_018326465.1 Flaveria floridana
GCGCAGCAGCCGCCTCTAGCATGCATGGAAGGTGGCCCTCCTTTGTGTCGATGCACGCCGTGTGGTTCCGGGGACCACCTGTAAGTCAGCTAGAGGTTGGGTGCTGCCTCTAGGAGGCTTTTTCTGGCCTACCGACCGATTAGTCAATAATGGTAGGCAAACACTCACCTGAGACGAAAATTTAATGTTTTTGATGTTTCTGGTTCAGAACCTTAATTTGTTGCTTCATGTCGATGATGGTGGAGATACTTCATCTGAGACTTTTATTCGAGGTCTTTGGAAAACCCTAACCAAGGTTTCTAACCTTGAATATCCATCTTTGTTTCTCTGATTCATATTCTGTCTATAATTTTGGGGTTTTCGTAACTGGAATTTTAGTCTTTTGCAATTGTTGATGAAATGTTTTCTGTGATTTCGCTCGAATTCAAGGGTTTCTCTGATTGTGTTGGTTTTTCTAAGTCGGTTGGTCGATGAAGATGAGAACATGTTCATCCAAGACCTTTTTTGGGTCTATTATCTGATTAAGATGAAATTAGACTCTAATATGCTTTTGGTTGCTAATTAGTTTGTCAATGGTGTGTATACACTAGAATAATACGTCATTGATGTTGTGATTTGAATATATTGCTATTGTCGGTGATTCTTTGTAACTTGTCGATGATGTTGAACGGTCATTCGCATGAGGCTTACCGTCGGGTCCATGTTGTTGTTGTCTGTGGTTCTTTGAAACTGGTCGATGACGTTGAACGGTTGTTTAACTGACGCTTATTGCCGGGTCCATGATGTTGAGCGCATGCTCATCTGAGACGTACTAGAATGCGGAGGTTTGTGGGTTTACTGGTATCTCTGTTTGTTGGGGTTTGTCTAAACCTTAACTTTAGGATATTGATAACGAAGATGTTTGCATCTTTAGTAAAACTGTTCGGTTACGATTATGTGTATCTTATTTGGGCACTCCTGGGCTTTGATGTGATACAAGAGTGTTATCAGTTGCTGAGGCGTGGCAGCTCATTATGGTTAGCAGCCGTAACCGAACACTCTTTTTGAGCTCGAGTCTTGAGTTTCAAATTATTTTGAATTAATCATGGGTGCAACGCGCACAAATGAAAAAAAACCTAGTTGTCACTTAAAAAAGCATATAGGCTGTAATGGGGAAAGTCACTAATATTAAAGTAATGTTTATGAAATCAAATGTGTTAACCACGTCTTTAATTTATAATTTATATTTATATAATTTTAGACATATTTATCTTTGAATATAGCATACAAATTTCTACTTTCATTATCTGTTATAATTTTTAGATATTTATAATATTTTCATTTCACTAATGGCTAATAACATTTAAAAAATAAAATATTAATAAAATGAATAGTTTTGACACCAATCATATAATACATGGCCTTTAAACTGGTGAATTAATACACATTACTGTGTAGATTAAAAGTAAATTTAATGTCTGCGTAATTAATTTAAAGAAAATTAATATCATTATAGACGCACGTGACCAAATCAAAATACTAGCTTATGTTTGCTGCATCATTTCCAAAAATAAAACAAATCAAAGCAACCGACTCGCTTTTCAGTTTCCCCTATATAAACCCAACCATACGACTCTAATATACACACACAAAACGCACACACTCTCTTCATCAAGCCCCAGCGATCCCTTCAACCATCATTTCCACCACCATGATCTCTTGGTGAAATGGAGGAGATCGACCCCAAATAGAAACGGTTCAAGTGTTCAACGACTTTTGTTAGTCACTACGATTCAATATAACGTTCATTCCATCACCCGATCACCCGATCAGGTCGTTTCTTATGACCTAATTTCTCCCTCATCCTTTTTTTGTTACTATTTGCTGATTTCTTAATTGCTTCTAATCTGCTTGTTTGTTACTGCGATTGATTAGGCGTCATTGGTGCTGATTTTTCATTTATCGATTGTGCGCTGTAATGGTGCCTGACTGCCTGCTGTATATACTAATTAGGCTTTTTTGGCGCTGATGCTGATTTATTGATCCTGCGTTGTAATTTCTTAACTGCTTCTTTTCTGATTAACTAAGCTTTATTGTGCTGATGTTTTATTTATTGATTATGTGATGTAATTTCATTCGCTGTATATTATTCTGTAGAGTGATCATCCAATGAGATAACAGGGGAGTAATAGAGACACAATGTGTCCAGTAATGCCTTGCTACGTGGAAAACGCTACTCCAAGTTTATTACTAATTTTCGGAATGATAATAATAAGGACAAAATGATGTTGTTTAAACTCTAAACATCTTTGAAACACATACTCTTTTGCATTGAGATTTAATAATACAATACTATGCCTGAACTTGTTTGGCACTGTTATGGCTTTTCTCATGCAGGTGACAGGTAAGCTTATTAGGTGAGCAAGCATCCGTATTCTGTAATCCTGTTGTACCGTATGTATAATCGCACTATACAACCGTTCTATATTAAGAGCTATCGTATTGCATTTAGTTATCAAGACTGTTAATTATCTTGATAACATTTTGGTTTGTTATCATCATTGAATTGAAGTTCACATAAGATTTATAATATTTACAATATCCTGAAGCTAAGTCTTCTTTATTTATTACGCAGCAATGATTGGCGGAGTTAACTTATCATGAAAATCATGTTACCAGAGTTGGAATTTCCTATTAAAATAATCTTACACGCGAACTACATGTGGTAGAACTTTGGGAAGACGGTACGGCAGAGTTTCCTCTAATTGATATGGGTAAGAAAAACTTTTGCTCGTCCTCTTACATACATTTAGCATGTGGATTCTGTATATACTCCTATCAGTGATGCTAGATTACCTTTTACGTAATTAAATTTGATCTTTCTGATGAACCATGAAATAATCTCTATTGAGGTTCTAACGTATTGATGCCAAAGACTTAAAAGGCATGTAACTTCTCGGTCATTATGTTTACTAGATCAATTTGGCAAGTGAACTTTTACTGAAGGTTAGTTATCGAGAAAAGTATAGTGTCAATAATGATATATGCTTATTGTTCTGTTTTGTACTCTGATCATGCCCTTATTACCCTTTCTAGATGGTAGCGGTCTCCTTGGTGGCACTGTTGATCATTTAATCTCAATGTATAATCCAGTAAAGGTTTGTTACTCTTTAAATGTGATGCTTTGTTTCATCCGAAGAACTTTTGATTTCTGTAGGTGATACTAATCTCTTTAATGGATGTGCAGGTGTATATCATTGTATAACATGCAACTGCTCATGCTAACCATAATCATATACTAGAATCCTCATTTATGAAGTATTGAGCTTTTTGTATATCTATATGGGTAATCCAAAATTTCTCGAGTTGCTTATAGCAAGTATACTATATTTCTGCCATTTTGGGAATATTTGATATCTTGTCACTAGGATCCATTATAGCTACTGTAACTGTTATCTTTTTCATTTCTGTCATGGAAAAAAACCCAACTCCCAAGTTTGGTACGTGCTTGTGTTGATTGAACCAGGTAACCTTTGCTCCTTTGTTTCATGCTTGTTCTAAAATTCCACTGCCACTTTTTAGCCTTCTATTTCCTTACCATTGCTTTTGCTGGCAGGCTTTTAATCAATTCTTGAGATGCAACAGTCTGCTTCATGCATCTCAATGGATTTAGCTTATGTATATAAACAGTGTAGTTGCCTTTGGTTTCACTGTTGTGATCCCTGACGTCATAATATGCTTCAAGTTAGATTCAGTTGCAGCGAAACAGAAAGATAGTAATCCTTCATCCTCTAAGTACTACTTACCTTTTTGTTGCATTTTTTTCAAATTTATTTTAATTTTTGTAGGTGATTGGTGTTATTGATGTGAGTAGAAGTAAAGACAAAGGTTAGTAGACAACTGTGAAAGATGGTTTTTTGTGATTTGTTTAGGAACATTATTAGTGGCTTACTTAACCACCCGTTTTCTTCTTTATGTGTATCTTCCATTCTCTTAACAAAACTTTTCTTTATAATCAAGCACAGCTGGATGAACCGGAACAAATATACGAGGAGTTTCCATATTTCTTGGAGAAGGTGCAATTAATTCCTGTTACAAATTGTTTTAATTGAGTTAACACTGGAACTTTAACAAAACTATCAAGTAACTTTGTGTATCTACTATCTATTGCACCAATATGATTGTATCATTGCTTCACATGCAGGTGTGTTCTTGGAACCTGCATGTCTTCCTTACATGTCTAGAGACAAATTGCTCTTACAAGTTGTTTATATAAATCAAATAGGTATGTCTTTTTTTCTTTTTTTCTTTTTTTTATCGTGTTTGTTTTTCTCTAGCACTTACAAACACACCTAGAGAAGACACTATGAACCCCATGTAGTTTCTCACAATCCCTTTGAATTACATGAGTATGAAACCAAGCTCCCAGCTGACATAAGTTAGAAGCATGATCAGGTTGTCAGTTTAAGTTAAACAGAGCTGGAACTAGTCATGTAGATAAGGGTTCTTAGAAAATCAATGCACAAAAACTATAACAGAATGTGAAGTTTGAAACAGTAAGATTCAGGTGGATTTAAAAACGGATTTGGGTGGTGATAGTGTTGATCAAGTGTAGTATCTGTTCTTATCTGTTTAATATCTGACTATTCGATTCAACATTTCACTCTTTCAGCTGTAAGCATAGTTATTTATGTATAGATTTTAATAATCTGCTCAAAACAGGATTTGGTGTTGCGTCAGCTGCTATCTTTTGAACTGTGTTGTAAAAATGTTATAACTGGGGTTGAGTGGAATATTGTTTCTAGAATGTTGAAAGTGGAGATTGATATCTCTTCAGGCTGTTACTTTCGCTAGTGTTTCCAGATAGGATATCTGTTGATTGGACTAGTTTATAGAAGGCGTAGATTAGATGAATGCGATTTAGAGGAACTTCAAGACTGAATTTGTTGTAAGCTGGTTCCTTTAAGCATGTCCTGTTTGTGAATACTTTTCTTTGATGATAAATTAGAACACTTTTGTTTTGTTTCTAGTTCTCTGATGAGGAGGGTGATGTTAAAAGGTTCTATTAGCGCAATGCAAAGACACGAGAGCTGGAAAACATGTAAAGGAGATATGTTTCAGAAAAATCCTAGGTGTTAAAAAGAGGTTGTCACTTATAATAAGAAACTCTGTTTTCTGCACACAAAATATGCAACTCTTGGAATTGAGTAATTTTTCCTAAGCTCCTCACTGGTATAATTTGACTCTTCACGCTCATATATATTTTGATAACCAATTTTCTTACTCTTTTTATTCACCCAATCCTTTCCAAGACATGGAGAGAGCTATTACATGAGACTTGGTGTCATATTCTTGAGTTCTCGATGCATCTTCTCTAGGGAATTAACTTTGCAGCAGTGCTCGACTGGTTGGATACATTCTTAATTCATCTCACTTATTGTCTACATTTCCATAGAAAGATATTGTAACATGATTTTTGATATGTTCTTGATTATAATTGCTGATGGCTGGGTAACTTTTTCGCCTTGGCATTGGTTTCCCATGAAATATATTATGTAAGGCGCACGATGACTGCTAAAGCTGCGCTTGTTATTCATAACGGAAGGTCAGATGTTATCAAAAGCTTCATTCTGTTCAGAACACACACAAAACATCCGAAGCTGTTTTTTTTTTCTTTTTTCATAATGGAGTGCTTAAGTGAATTCATATTGCACAATTAGGGAGTAACATTTAAAGTGAGAATTAACCTCCTGCACAATTAGGGAGTATCATTTGAAATGCAGGTAGGTTTATAGATTTTCTTTCTCTACACTTTGTGGGAATTAACCTCCTGCACAAAGTGTAGGGTAATGCTGCGATCATCAAATCATGATGCGATCCAGCTCCTCCCTGGCCCTTGTTTAAACGGGAGCTATTTCAAGCACCGGTTATGCACTTTAGCTAATTCATGTTTAAACGGGAGCTAATGAATGAAAGATGATAGAATAATCTGTGCCAAGGGAAGCAAGCTAATGAGTGCTGAACAATTCATATTTAATAAAATTACACCAAGTTAAAATGATGCTAAGATCTATTTTATGTGACCAGATGTGATCTCTCTGATCAACCAAGAAAGAATCTGCATTTACCAATGCCAAAGACTTAAAAGGCATCCTGCAGTTACCAATGCCCGTTGATGATTATTTTTTCCAGTCAAATTGAAGGTATTATTTCTATTAGTAATCTTAGTTTCATTTTTGGATTGATATGCATTATGTAATGTTGTTCTTTCCCTATTTTGAGAGATATCCAAGATCCATTATTATGGTAGTTTGATCTTTTGAAATGTAAATGCTAAAACTGATAATCTAAGTTAGATGAAATTGAGAATCTACAATTGATTTGAACTGCAATATCTTAACATATCCACCTTTGTTTGGGTTAAGTCCAGATTAAGGTTTTAATTTATTGCTTTATATATTCTTTTAGGTTATATCAGAGGTATGCTTTTGAGTTTTCCTTTTAGTCTCTTTCGTCTAAAGCGAAAGCTTTTTTGTATTTTCGTTTTGAGATTCAGTCCTGTGGCATCGGTCCCCGCACAACGCACTTGGGGAAAATTACTAGTTCAAAATAATTTAACAAAAACTATTATCGATTCGACCTAACCTGATAAAACTTGTTTTTAAGAATTTACTGGTTTGATTTCAACATATTTTCTCTCATAATTAAAGTCTAGTGTCTAGTATCTATGGGAAGGACTCATTTTGGCATAAGACACCTTGCATCCGTTTATTAAATAATAAAGTAAACTTGATTAAAGAAATCAAAATATTTCTTTAGCATATGAACACAAGTCTAGATATCCTATATAGGTCGAGGTCGTGTACAAGAGCGAGATTATTCACACAATGAATGTCTCACCTCAAGTATCACACACTCGTTTAAACACATTGGTTGTAAATCAAATAATAACTCTATATTTAAGTTGGTTTGGGTGAAAGTGTTCCTGAGTTGGATGAACTGGAAGTTGCAGTTTGAGCAAATAAAAACAAATTTTTTAGCTCATCGAGTGTAAAGTGGACAACATCGGTTCATTTAGTAAGCTATTATACAAAGAATACATCGAATCATTTGAACTTTTTGAAAATGCTCTGTTTTTTCATTGTATCATGAAAGTTTGATAATGTATTACATTTTTCTACATAAACATCAAACATATTTGATAATTTTTGGTTAAAATCATATTTTATGGTTTGAGTATAATTTGGGTTGTCATTCGATAAATCTTTCCAGCAAAGTTTCAACTCCTCCTTTATTTAAGCAACGATTTAACGTGACGGAACAATTAACAACCGTGAATATTTTTTTTTATAATGTTGTATACAATATACAATTACATCAAATAATCATATTCTAAAATTTCAAAGAATGCCGATAACATTCTAGAACCTAATTTCGGATAGAACAAAATAATCAAATATTAGTTTAGGATTATACCAATATGAGTAGAAGCAACTAAATCAAATCTTAAAACACCATGAGATTAACAATCCTAATAGCTAGATTTGGTAACACAAGAAATCAAAATTTGAAACTGGAACTCACTCCTGTTTAATCATGGCAGAAAGAAGCAATCCCTTAACTGCCGGTCATAATAATACATTTACATAGGATTTAAGATGGTAAAAGAAGAATTCAAAACTAATTTTTTTTATGAAATTAACATAACAGAAAAAAGGAAAAAATAAAATTAAGAAAACCCAAAAAAAGGAAAGAGAAAAAAAGACTTAAATTGAAGGGTCGGGATCCAAATTCAATCCAATTCAATCTTTTTGTAATAAAATTTTATTTTAAATCAATAATTGTCACTTAAAAAAACTTATAAGCTGTCATGGGGCAAAATCACTGGTATCAAAGTTGGGATATTCTTTTTAAAATAAATTGTTTTAATCTTCTCTTTAATCAATCAATACACGTTACGATGTGGATTAAAAGTAAATTACATAATTAAATCTTTAGTTTAAAGAAAATTAAAATCATTATAATAAATGTACGTAACAAAATCAAGTTATTGGCGTATCTTAGAAGCTAGCATCATTGTCTAAAATAAAAAAAAATCAACTACATAACAAAAGAGAGATATTGTCCACATAATGAATGTCTCACCTCAAGTATCACACTCGTTTAAACACATTGGTTGTAAATGAAATAATAACTCTACATTTTAAGTTGGTTTGGGTGAAAGTGTTCGATCCCGAGTTGGATGAACTGGAAGTTGCAGTTTAAACAAACAAAAACAAAATTTTAAGTCCATCGAGTGTAAAGTGGACAACATTGGTTCATTTTGTAAAATATTATACAAAGAATACATCGAATCACTTGAACTTTTTGAAAATGCTCTATTTTTCATTGTATCATGAAAGTTTGATAATATATCATACTTTGCTACATAAACATCAAACGTATTTGATAATTTTTGGTTAAAATCATATTTTATGGTTTGAATATAATTGGGGTTGTCATTCAATAAATCTTTTTAGCAAAGTTTCAACCCCTCCTTTATTTAAGCAACGGTTTAACGTGACGGAACAAGTAACAACCACGAATAATTTTTTTATAATGTTGTATACAACATACAATCTTTTTGTTATGAGTTTTATTTTAAATCAATAATTGTCACTTAAAAAAACTTATAAGATGTCATCGGACAAAATCACTGGTATCAAAGTTGCGATACTCTTTTTGAAATAAATTGTTTTAATCTCGTCTTTAATAAATCAATACACCTTAGGATGTAGATTAAAAGTAAAATAAATAACTGAATATTTAATTTAAAGAAATTAAAATCATTATAGATGTCCGTAACAAAATCAAGTTATTGACGTATCTTAGAAGCTAGCATCATTGCTAAAAATAAAACAAAATCAACTACGTAACAAAATCAAGATGTTAGCGTATCTTTACAAAATCATTGCCACCGACTCACTTTTCAGTTTTCCCTCTATAAATCAACGGTACGAGTCCGGCCAGTAGTCAATACCAACACACAAACCCCCCTCTTTCACACACACACACACACACACAGTCTCTCTCTCTTTCTTCGTCAGGCCTCAGCGATCCTTTGAACCATCATTTCCATGATCATGATCGTTTGGTGCCATGGAGGAAGTCGACGAAATAGAAACGCTGTACGTGTGTTCAACGACATTCAGTACTCGTTATGATTCAGTATAACAGTTCATTCGATCACCCGATCAGGACATGCATTTCCATTTTCTGTGACCTAATTTCTCCCTCATCCTTTTTTATTGTTATCATTTGCTCATTTCTTAATTCCTTCTTATCGCTTGTTAGTTACTGCGATTGATTAGGCGTTATTGGCGCTGATCTGTGATTTATCGACTGTGCACTCTAATGTCATCTGCTGTATATAGATACTAATTAGGCTTTTTTGGTGCTCATCCTTGGTTTATTGATCGTGCGACTTCAGTTTAAACAACAGGATGGTAATATTAAATTTTATCATGTCCCATCAAGTACCTGCAGGTTAAGCCCTTGATCATATTCACAAGTACCAAGAGTGAAGAAGCTCTCTTTAGCTGCTCTACAGCAAAATAGTAATATAATAATTTCACTGTGGTCTTTATCCAGTATCCACATTAGCATGTGGATTCTGTATTTACTCCTATCATTGATGCTAGAGTATCTTTTACGTAACTGATCAATTTGATCCTTCCGGTGAACCAAGAAATAATCTTCTTTTGAGGTTCATACGTATTGATGCCAAAGAAATAAAAGGCATGCTACTTCTTGGTCATTATGTTTACTAGACGAATTTGGTATATGTTTATTGTATTCTGTTTTGTACACTGATCATGCCCCTATTTCCCTTTCTAGATGGTACTTGTCTCCTTGGCAGAACTGTTGATCATTTTATCTCCTAAAGGTTTGTTACTCATTAAATGTGATTCTTTGTTTCATCTAAGGAATTTTTGATTTCTTTAGGTGATACTAATCTCTTTAATGGATGTTCAGGTGTATATTGTTGTATAACGTGCACCTGCTTATGCTGACCATAGTAAAATACTAGAATCCTAATTTATGAAGTATTGAGCCTTTTGCATTATATTTATATGGGCGATCCAAAATTTCTGAGTTGCTTATAGCAAGTATACTATATTTCTGCCGTTTTAGGAATATTTAACATCTTTTATTTAGGATCCACTATAGTCTATAGCTACTGTAACTCTTATCTTTTTCATTTCTTTGGCATGGAAAAAAAATTCAAATTCCAAGTTTGGTATGTACATGTGTTGATTGGACCAGGTAAGCTTTGCTCATTTGTTCTAAAGTTCCACTTAGTATTTCTAACTACTCTAGTGGTAACCCTGCCATTTTTAGTCTTCTATTTCCTTACCATGCTTTTGCTGACAGGCTATTAATCAATTCTCGAGTTGCGACAGTCTGCATCATGCATCCCATTTTTTTCTGATTATGTGATGTAATTTCATTTGCTGTATATAATTCTGTAGAGTTATCAACCGGTGAGAGAACGGGGGGAGTACTATATTAGAGATAGAAATTTTCATAATACTAAGCAAAAGCATGCTAGATAGTAGATGCTCCCTCGAATGGCCTTTCAGAAATGGTCCAGTAATGCCTTGCCACGTGGAAAACACTACCCCAAGTTTATAACTAATTTTCGGATTAATTGAAAATAATAGTTAGTCTAAATAATGACAAAATGATGTTTTTTAAAAAGTTTAAACATCTTTGAAACACATATTCTTTTGCCTTGAGATTTATTAATACAATACTATGCCTAAACTTGTTTGGCACTGTTATGGCTTTTTCTCATGCAGGTCATAGGTAACCTTATTAGGTGAACATGCATCTGTATTTTGGTAATCCTGTTGTAACGGTGGTCGTTCTAGATTAAGAGATACTGTATTACATTTAGTTATGAAGACTTTTTATTTTCTTGATGAGTTTTAATTTTGTTATCATTATTGAATTTAAATTCACACAAGATTTTTCATATTTACCATTATCAGAGCTGGAATTAACTAACTGTGAAAGTCATGTCACCAGAGCTGGAATTTCCTACTACGATAATCGATCTTACATGAAAGCTCCATGTGCTGGAACTCTGGGATGAGGGTACTGCAGAGTTACCTCTAATTGATAAAAGATACTTCTTCTCGTCCACTTACATATACAATATTTTATCCAAATTGAAGCCCATTTTATTAACTCATCAACATGATTTGGATTTTCAGTGTTAATCTTATTACCTTAATTTCACATTAGGTGTCTATTTTAAACTGTAGGTCATTAGCCGACTTCAGTTTAAACAACAGGATGGTAATATTAAATTTTATCATGTCCCATCAAGTACCAGGTTAAGCTCTTGATCATATTCACAAGTACCAAGAGTGAAGAAGCTCTCTTAGCTGCTCTACAACAAAATGGTAATATC
>BJCO01363965.1:0-14287 GCA_018326465.1 Flaveria floridana
GTATTCTAGGCGCATGGGAGTACTGTTTGGGCTTATCATCTCATCCTTAGCTTTCTAAGACATAATTTCAGGTACATGGGCCATGTTTGGGCGCATGGCCTTACTTAAAACTTTTCTAAGGCAAAAACTTAGGCGCATGGGCCTTTTTAGGCGCATGGGCCCTGTTTGGGGGCATGATCACCAACATACATGTTTCTAACATATTTTTCAGTCCCAAACATAACCTTAGCATGATCTAAGTCTTACACTACCATTTTAAGTCTTCATCTAGCATGCACAACCATAACCTATTAACATACATACATTTTAAACATAACATAAACTTTTACAAAAATCATTTACATGCATTTTTAGCCCTGAAAAACTTTCAAACATATAAAACATGGGGTCTAGAAACTCACCTTAGCTACTTCAACCTTGAACTCACAAATTTGAACTTTTCAGATTTTTTCTAACACCTAAACACTTCCAAAAACATGCAACCGAAGACGTACACACACATGACAACATGTATAAACCGGCTACATGACCAAAAATCCATGAAAACTAACTTAATTACACTAATTAAATTTGCTTACCTTATACGAATCCAGCTGCTCTCTCTCTCAAATCCGAAAACCCTTCTTTTCTGCTCTTCTTTCTTTTCTTTTTGGTCGACAGAAAGCAGTTGTAAAAGGTGGCATGGGCGGCCATCCTTATATGTAAAAGATATTTGACTTTTTATACCTTTACACAAAGCCCCCCTCCACTTTTGTCCCTTCTCATTTTCTTTCAAGATACTTTCCTTTTTTTATTATTTTTCTTTTCTTTTATTTAACTAGAAATTTCGGGTGATACATTCTTCTTGCAGACTACAGACATTTGGTCCACCTCTTCTCCTATAGATGTCTACAAGTGTGGTCCGCAGACTGCAAATATTTTGCTGCAGAAAAAACTAACATCACCTAAGTAGACGGAGAATCCTTAGGAATAAAATCACAATCTCTTTCCTTAGCAGTGCATTTGGTAGGAGTTTTCTTCATTCTGGGTCTCTCTTGAAGCACATATAGAACATTCTTAATCTGATCACTATCAGTCTCACTACCTCTAAACCAAGTGTTCACCTCATCTTCAATAGACATCCTTGCACCTTGTGAACTTCTGGGAACATCCTTAGGTGTATTAGAAGATGGACTAGCTTGATCAGCTAGCTGAGTTTTAGCCTCATGCTGTTGGTCTGTAGAATGATCTCCTCCTTGATAGCCTTCAACAAATCTGCCAAGTTTGGCAAAGTTAACACCACCCCAAGCATTCGCACAAGCTCCTATTAAATAAGTGAATATGTCTTTCTTCATCACCATAACGACATAAGTGGATGAATCAGACACTGCTAACCCAGGATGAGAAGCATTCACAATCATTTGTATGAACCTGGGGTACATGATGAACTTCCTTCCCGCAGCAGCGATCAGATTCTTATGCATCTCCCCAAACATAACCTTGGTTATGCTATACGGTAAATCATCAACGATTGATACTAGCAGGGATCTGAACACATCACCTAGGCTATCCATTCCAGCCTTCAGGTTATTTGAGAAATGAATCAACATGTGAAGTAAATACTTCCAAAATAGCGGTAAGTATTTCTTCTCCAGTGATGGATATCTATGATCATAACCCATCCTCTTCAAAAAATCTCTTATACGTCATCATCAATCTTTACCGGGGTGTTAGCAGATATTCCAACAGTAAGATACTGTGATCACCTCTGCAGTAATAACTGCTCTTTTCCCTTTGATAGTAAAAGAAATACAGGCTTCTCCCTGAGAGTCGCTCTCGTTTGTAACAATAATCCAAAACTAATCAATAAGATCAATGTAAATCATAGGATTAGCTGTAATAGCATGATGTATACGAGGGGTCTTAAGGCCGTCAATCAGAGATGTAAATAAAGCTTTATCATCAGGAATACAACTAGAATTGCTATCGCATTATGGTTTTTATTAAAAACCATTAGCCATCTGAAAAATTATTAAACACAAAGATAAATTAGTTACTCATAAACCACAATAACAGACTTAGAAAAATTTTGATATTAGAAAAATTACTTATAAACCACAATACCAGACTTAGAAAAATTTTGATATTAGAAAAATTGAACTCTTTGCACGAATACAACTATTCGCATCCGAATAGTTACATATCCAAGTTTGACTTTTCCTGTGACAAGATGATTAATCGCATGACCCTAATTTTGACCAGAGGTCAACTACTTGCGCGGCAAGTCAAGAAGCCATGCGAGTAGTCTTGAGCAATTTTGAAACTTATCGCGTCTGCTCAAGTTCTAGGTACTTTTCGCACGCGAGAAGTACCAATTTTTCAAATCTCAGATTAAGCCCTTTTAGAATGTTTTGGCCATTAATATATGTTTGATTAGTATCGATTAGTCATTTATTAAGGTTACATATGTACAATTTTGTCTAATATCGAGTGTATTTGTCCTTAAACATTCGGTCACACACCAAACAACTAAAAACCAATATAAATCGAACAAACTACCTTATCAATCGCTTAAGTATCAATAGTCGACCACTGTGAACTAGTTTATCAAAGAAACAAGTTCAATACTTAAGAAAATTTTGAGAGAAAGAAATCTGAGAGTTGTCGTGCCAATGGTCAACTATTAACACCCATTGTACTTTTATAGTTCATTGACCTCTCGTGTGTGACTAGTTTAACTAGTCGCACCAGTTAACCTTTCGCACCCTTTGAACTTCTCGCACGCGAGAAGTTTAATTTATTTTAAATTTTTGAAATTTTGTCAACTTTTCAGATTATTCATTTTATTTGAGTTTGTGATTTATTATGTTTTAAAAATTATGTTTAACCAAGTGTAAATTATTAAAAACACCCTCATTTTTGGAAAACTTTTGGTAAACAAAAACCGAATGTAAACAATCATGAAATTTAACAAAAATAAAAATAACAGAAACAAGTTGACATTCAAACTTAGACTTATAACTTCAATATTTATGGTAAATTTTCAAGTATAAGATCATATTTTATGAAATCGAACATTAATATCGTCTAGATTTAGTTTAAATAAGATTGGTTATGCTGATTGTCAATATGTTTTATTCATTTTAAACTCAGACTTTTGTTTTCACTTGGACACACATGTTGTGATATTAATCATGTTTTAATTATGTTATATGAAGACAATGAATCCCATAATCAAAATCCTGTAGAACACTTATCTAGCTTCATGACACTTTTAAGATTTCAAGTCACCCTAATTTGACTTAAACCTTTTACCTCTAATCAATATTTTCAAGATTATTTTTCTCTCCTATAATATCTATATAGAGCATAACTAGCCTGAGAAACATTTCTGAACACATAATATTAACAAGTTTTAGGACTTAGTAATTGCCAATCGGACTTATGTTTTTCCCTCGCAAGACGTTTAGGAATTATATGACAATTCGAACTTACGTGCCCCACCTTTTGATTTTGCCTTCTGTGTCTGAACATATTCTCAAAAAGAAAAATATTTATCATATAGTATGTATGTCTTTGAGATATCTTTTATTACTATGCACATTGACATCTTTTATTCCTATATGATCTTATAGTATCTTTTCACTCTTTTTAATTACTTTTCTTTTATTTATGCCTTTATATCTTTTTCATCTTTTGAACTTTATATATATATATATGTATATATATGTATATATATATATATATATATAGTGCTTCTGAATGAAAGATCCTGAATTAGGAAGTAACTGGCTTGAGTGTGACTACACTGTAACCCTCAGCCTGTTTTAGCATGTAATCAGTGTTACCACATAACCTTGATAGTAACCCAATTCAGTCATAGAGATTTTACTTTAAACACATCACATATTATAGTGCTTTTCATTCTTAAAAGTCAAACTTATGAACATATCAAACATAATCCAAGTCAGTTTCTTTTATGTCTTAGTATGTATTATATCAAAATTAATAAATGTACTATCATTTTCTATGTAACCTTAAAAATTTAATTTTTTGAATTTTTAAACAATTTTTTTTGTAATTTTTCTTCAAACTTTAACCCCCCCTAAGAACAAAATCTTTTTTGCAATATTTTCGTATTTTCTCCCCCTAAAATTGTGATTATCTAGAAAGAAAATAACAATTTTAATGAAAATGAACAAAAAAATATTTTTGACAGGGTGTGAGGTTAATCTTTAACCAAATTTAATCATTTCCAGAGATTGAATGAAAAAGTTGAATTAAGAATAATCAAACATCTTAATCAGCAATGTTGTCATCTAATTTGACTGGTTCTAGATATATATGCTTTTGAACATAACAATCATGGATAAAATGCATTTGGATGTCGATGTGTTTTGTTTTTGAATGTTAAATAGGATTCTTCACTATGTTTAATACTGCAGTATTATCACACCGAATCTTGGTGTTATAGATGTTAAGATCATAATGAAGTTGTTGCTGAATCCAAACTATCTGAGAACAATAACTTGATGCAGCCATATATTCAATTTCTGGAGTGGATGTAGATACCGTCTGTTGCTTCTTGCATTGCCATGAAATTAACCTATTTCCAAGAAATTGGCATCCACCTATTGTTGATTTCCTGTCCAAATTACATCCTGCATAATCACTGTTAGTATAAGCATTTGACAGCTTTCATGTGTGACTCCTTCGGATTACTTTTGATAGTAGTGCAGTTGTTGTTCCAGCTGTAAGGTATCGAGTTTAACAACTTCTTATTCACTGAAATATTCTCCATAGTAATTCCTACACTCTTCATTTTTTTTATCACCTTAACAAACCTCGATCTTCAAAAGCATAGGGTGCTTTGTCTAACTTATAAACATAGTTAGGATGATCTAGATCTTCGAAACCAGGTGCTTGATAAACATAGGTTTCTTATTTCATTTCTCCATACAAGAATGTAGTTTTGACATCCATCTGATAGACCGTCAAGTTCTTGTACAAAGCATAAGCCAACAAAATACGTATAGCTTAGAGTCTTGCAACCGGAGCATATACTTCTTCATAATCAAGACCTTCAACTTGATAGAATCCTTGAACAACAAGTCCAGTTTTGTTGTGAACAATCACCCTTTCCATCCGTTTCGTTTCTGAATATCCATTTAGTTCAGATCGGCAATGTACCCTTCGGCAGTTCACACAACTGTTTTCCTTCAATGCCACCCTAATGTTCTTTGGCACTACTTGAGAGATAAAACATGTATACAAGCATGTATTTATTGCTCCATATTAACTTCAAGTTTGGACACCCTGTGATAACAGACCAATGATTACTTCAGTTGGATGGTCTTTATGAATTCTTAACTGAGGAATGGTATCTTCAGAAATAACTTCTTCTAAATTAGACATATGACCAACAGGTTCTTCAACATTATTTTCTCATTTACGTTGACACATAATATCTTACCCTTGATGAATATCATTAGCAATAGATAAATCTTCAAATGGAACTTTAATGGTATCAATTGGATCATTTTATGTAGAAGAAGAACCCTGACCAGAAACCTATGGAGCTTGTTCAACTACTAGATCAGAATGAAGTAATTCAGATTTAGAAACTGATTATTGAAAAACTGAGACATTTAAAGAAGAAGGTATGTCTGAAGATCTTCCTATAACTAAAGATGACATAGATACAACATCATCAGAAAAAATATCTTGAATAGAGGATGCCAAAGGTGGATAAGCTATAGAACAACAGAATATCAATTAAAGGTTTCAAATAATAAAGCATAATCATATACTTATAAAGGAGAAGGACATGCATCTATTTTGTTAGATTCATGCCAATCTATATCAAATGGCTCAATTATCTTTAGATCTTTCATTATAAACCATGTATGCAACTTTGTTCGCTGAATATCCAACAAAATAACATTTATTAGCATTTTCATCAAATTTTGATTTAGAATCAGACGTGTGTAACAGAGTACGACAACATCCAAATGTGTGAAACATTTGACTTTGGGTTTGTGTTTGAAAAAGATTTCATAAGGATTCATGTTTTGTTATTTGTTGATTAAAACACAATTTTGAAACAACATGCAGTGTTAACAACTTCAGCCCAAAAGAAAGATGATAATTTAGCTGCTGATAACATTATTCTGGCCGATTCAATTAAATTTCTATCACGACTTTCAGCAACTCCATTTTGTTGTGGAGTTCCTGCCGAACTAAATTGTCTAGCTATCCCTTTAGAATCACAAAATTCACTCAGAGTATGATTGCAAAACTCTGTTCCATTATCACTTCAAATGCAATTGATGGTTTTGTAATTCTGATTCTCTACTAGGGTCATGAAGTTTATTAGCAAATAAGGTATCCCATCCTTAGTTGCTAAAATAAAAACCCAAGTGAATTTGAAAAAATCATTAGTAATAACCAAACAACATGCATGACGTCCCAAACTCAACATACTAACTGGACCACATAAATCCATATGTAATAGTTGAAGACTTGATTTAATTTGGTATGAACAACTGGTTTATGAGGAAGTTTTTATTGTTTTCCTTTTGAACATGATAGACAATATTCAGTAAGTTGAAATTCTTTTAATGGTAAGCCCACAACATGATTTCCTCTAAGCAACTTGTTTATATTTTTGATGTTTACATGGCCAAGACGGCGATGCCATAACATTGAATCACTATCTGAGGCTTTTGACAGCAAACAAAACGCAATTACAAATAAATGTGAACTATTCATGTCAAGTAAGTATGTGTCTTTGTCTCTCGGTGTTCTTAACAAGATCCATTCATCAGGAATTACAAATCCAGGTTTTAAAATAAGACATTCTTTATCAGTGAAGTGTGTTGAATACCTTTTGTCATAAATTTGAGAGACAATTAGCAAATTATGTTTAAGTTCCATAACAAAATTGACATCTTCAAAACTTAACACACCATTAAACACTATACCTTTCTTTACAATCTTACCACCTCTATCTCCTCGAAAAATAAAATATCCTTCGTTGTAAGGTTGTCTATTGTTTAACAAAGATATATTACCAGTCATGTGCCTAGAACAACTGCCATCAACATGCCAAACACGGTTGATAATTTGCCTTGGTTGTTCCTTCACATATGAATGGATTTATTTAATTTTAGGAACACAAGCCATCATAGACTTCAACACATTGTTATCATCCAAATATGATATAGATTTTCATATCATATCTCTTTTATAATTAAAAACATAGTCTTTATAATATCAGGCTCAAATTGCTTTCCTTTTACTTTTCACTCTTGAATTTGTTTAATCAGATGTGTAACCATTTTCTTTAAAATGGTTTGTATTGGAGTATGATTGCTATTATCAACACGTAAAAATTTCTTGTTTGAATTTCCTTTATGCAAATCAATTTTTATTTGAACATTTCTTGTTTGAATTTCCTTTATGCAAATCAGTTTTTATTTGAACATTTCTTTTATCCACAAACGTATTTGACTGATTTGTATTCCTTTTGAATTTGGCATTTAAAAAGGATAATTTTCTATTATTTGAAATTAAACTCTAAAACATTTATTTGCTTGTCAGTTGATGTTGATGATTACAATTTCTAGCCATATGATTTGGCTTGCCACACACATTACAATACATTTTATGATACACATTTGGTTCTCATGTATTTCTCAAGAACTATTTTGTAACACCCTGAATTTTTATTTAAAAGAAGAGAAAGGAAAAGTAAATAGAAAGAAAAGATAATGGGCACAAGTGGAGGGGGATAAAGTGTACAAAGTACAAAAGTCTATTATTTTATTAGATAAGTGGGTATGGCCGCACACTTTAAAGCAAAAATGCTTTTGTTCTCGGTTGAAGAAGAAGAAGCAGAAGAGCTCTCAGATTCTAGAGAGAGAAAGGAGAAACAAGCTGCAAAAGGTGAGTTTTCTTGAGTATATGTTCGGTTTTAACCGAATTCATAAGCTGTTGACCGAAGTTCATGGTGTTTAGTGTTTGTTTTCGGGATTTAGGAGCCGAATTTGAAGGTGGGTCTCAGATTTGAAGTGTGTTGCTCAAAGGTTGTTCAAGGTGAGTGTTTAGAACCGTTTTTTACTGATTTTAAAGTGTTTGGGGCTATTATGCATACCAAGTAAATGTTTTTAAAAGAAACCATGGGTTTACATCTTTATGTTCGAGAATGATCTGTGTATGTAGGTTTAAGAGTTTGTTTATGGGCCAGGATTGAAGTTTAGCATGTTTAAGAACTTTAGTATGTTAGATGTGTGTTTTGGTGTGTTTAGAATGGGAATCGGGTGTTGTTGGTGGTACAGAAAACATTTCAGAATGTTTCCATGCGCCGAGAATGACCTCAGGCGCCTAAGTGTGCTCATGTGCCTAAGTGTCCTCATGTTCCTAAGGTCATGCGCCCAAATAGTAGTCATGCGCCCAGAAAAGTACCCATGCGCCTAAGTGTGGCCCATGGGCCCAAATAGTGCCCATGCTCCAAGAGTTGCTCACGCGCCTAAGTGTTGGTGTGCCTGAATAGGCCTCATGTGCCTACAGAGTGGTAAAGCGCCTAAACAGGGCTCATGCGCCCAAATAATGCTGAAGTGCCTAGACAATTTACACTTAGAATTTTTATGCATATGCGCCTAAAAAGTCCCAGGCACCCATTTTGGACTTAGGAGTTTCTAAATGGTTTTAAGAGGTAGAATGGGGAGATAGGCCATGTTATGATGTGATGGTTTATTCTTGATGTGTGCATGGTGATGTGAAGAAATTTATGATGTGTATGTGTATGAGTGATATGTTATCTTTCTTCGTTAAATGGTTTTCAAAACCTATGTATTATGTTATGTAATACGATATGTATGACTTTACGTGGTATGATGTATGAATGAATGAATAACGTGAATAAATGAATAAACGTAAAGTATTATGTAATGAAGTGGAAGATAAGGATAAAGTACGAAACGAATGAATAGGTGAGATAATGATAAAGTTCAAAATGAACGATTACGTAAGATAACGAATGATGAGTATTGAAGTGATGGATGACGGACGAAGAGGAGGAACGGGACTATGTTAAGAATAGGAATGGAAGGCGAGGCCATGATGGTGGAATTATGGCAAAAGGTAAGACGATGAGGGTCGATGATCGAAAGAGGATAACAAGGAAGGACGAGGTATGCAAGGAGTGTGGTAGAGGCCACGAAGGGGAGTGCAAGTGGGGACTGAACGTCTGTTTTTAGTGTGGAAAGGAGGGCCACAGGACGAGAGATTGTCAAATGGCTAAATGATACGATTATGGCAAGACTGGACACATAAGCAGAGACTGCAAGAAGTCAAGGGCAGGAAGCTCCTGTATGAGGAAGGAAAAAAGAGGGTGAAGGCTAGAGCCTTTACTATGAACGAAAGGAGGCTATATCAGACTCCGAGGTAACGTCAGGTACGTTTTCAGTAATTTAGATTTATGCGTCTAACCTTTGATTGTGGTGATAGTAGTAGTTTCGTTTCTGCTTCCTTTTGTGATGTTGCACGTTAGGAGTAGGAAGATCGATGAGCCCTTCGATGTAGGAATTGTTATTAGTAAGTCCACCAGGTTACCTAAAGCCCTAGAGGATTGAGTGATAGAATTGAGAGAGAGCGCTTGTTCCTGCTAGACTATTCAGGACAGACGTAGATGGATAGACATACACCTCCGGGCGAATTGGCCAGTAACCTATAAGGCAAACCCCGAGTATTGCCAGAAAATGGATTTATTAACTGTGCCTGACGAGAGTTCGGTGCTGAACTACGATAATGGATTATAATGAAGGCTTCGTCCAGGAAAGTGGATTGTTCAATTTGGAAATCAAGTAAAGCTAATACTAGAGTATAGAGGGTCATTCCAAGTTGTTGCTCAGGTACGAGAAGTGACACATCGACTGGAGTCACCGATGAGTTAAGTGGACTTCATCTGACGTCCCATGTATCTCGTCTAAGAAAGTGCTCAATCGATGAGGATATGATCGTGCCACTAGAGGATACTGAGTTGAGTGAAGGAATCAACTACGAGAAGCAACTTATGGTCGTTTCGGATAGAAAGAAGAGAGGGTCTAAGGAGAATGGTGGCTTCACTGGTGAAAGTGCAGTGGATCCTAAAAGGAACTAATCCTACGAGTAAGAACAAGGAATAGGTGAGACAGTGTCACCCGTAACTGTTCGAGAAGCGATAGGATTCGGGGACAAAACCTATTTAAGGGGGGTGGACTTGTAACACCCCGAATTTTTTTAAAATAAGAGAAAGGAAAAGTAAATAGAAAGAAAAGATAATAGACACAAGTGGAGGGGGATAAAGTGTACAAAGTTGAAAAGTCTATTGTTTTATTAGATAAGTGGGTATGGCCGCCCACTTTAAAGTAAAAGAGCTTTTGTTCTCGATTAAAGAAGATGATGCAGAAGAGCTCTTGGATTCTAGAGTGAGAAAGGAGAAAAAAGCTGGAAAAGGTGAGTTTTCTTGAGTATATGTTCGGTTTTAACCGAATTCACAAGCTATTGACCAAAGTTCTTAGTGTTTAGTGTTTGTTTTCGACATTTAGGAGCTGAATTTGAAGGTGGGTCTCGGATTTGAAGTGTGTTCGAAAATGATCTGTGTATGTATGTTTTAGAGTTTGTTTATAGGCCAGGATTGAAGTTTAGCATGTTTAACAGCTTTAGTATGTTAGATGTGTGTTTTGGTGTTTAGAATGGGAATTGGGTGTTATTGGTGGTATAGAAAACATTTCAGAATATTTCCATGCACCTAGAATGACCTCATACGCCTAAGTGTGCTCATACGCCTAAGTGTCCTCATGCGCCTAAGGTCATGCGCCCAGATAGTAGTCATGTGCCCAGAAAAGTTACCATGCGCCTAAGTGTTGCCCATGCACCCAAATAGTGCCCATGCACCCAAATAGTGCCCATGCACCCAGAGTTGCTCAAGCGCCTAAGTGTTGGTGCGCCTGAACAGGCCTCATGCGCCTGTATAGTGGTAAAGCGCCCAAACAGGGCTCTTGCACCCAAATAGTGCTGAAGCGCCCATACCATTTTACACTTAGAATTTTTATGCTCATGCTCTTGAAAATTCCCATGCATCCATTTTGGACTTAGGAGTTTCTAAGTGGTTTTAAGAGGTAGAATGGGGAGATAATCCCTGTTATGATGTGATGGCTTATGCTTGATGTATGTATGGTGATGTGATGAAATTTATGACGCGTATGTATGTGAGTGATATGTTATCTTTCTTTGTTAAATGGTTTTCAAAACGTATGTATTATGTTATGTAATATGATACGTATGACTTTATGTGGTATGATGTATGAATGAATGAATAAAGCGAATAAATGAATAAACATTAAGTATTATGTAATGAAGTGGAAGATAACGATAAAGTAAGAAACGAACGAATAGGTGAGATAATGATAACGTACGAAATGAACGAATATGTAAGATAACGAATGATGAGTACGGAAGTGACGGAAGATGTGACAACCCATATCTTTAGGTTAACACCGTTTTGTAACTCGATCTCGTCTTACTAGATTATAAATAAATGATTCTATTGTTATTATATAATATGAGATTATTGTTATATTCATTGATTGTAATTAAACTAACAATCTAATTAATAATTAGGATGGTAATTAACCTAATAGTATGTTAGATAGTTGAATTCAAAAAAATAAAAATATACAATAATAATAACTCCATGGTAATTCAAGAGAATTATAGGGACCAAACTTGAATATATTTTATAAAAAAAAAACTATAACCGTGTACAACCCCACCCCCACTCATGTCATTATCATCACAAGCACAACCCTAAAGTCCACCAAAAGCTCCTGTTGCTCATCGCTCCCGTTTCCTTTCGAAACCACTACTGCCACCGGCTAAAACCATCTCCGACGACTCCCGCTCGTGCAACCAAGGATCGCCTGTGTCTCCTCTTTACGATTCTCGAATCTTTCGCAAACCGATAGGTAAGCATTCTTTTTGGTTATTCATGATTGGCGTTACGGTTTCAGTTCCGGTTGTGGTTTTGGTTGCGATCTTGGTGGGTTGATCACGCGTCTTTGTGCTTATGGGTTAAGATTGCTGCGTATGTTTCTATGTATCGGTTCGGTCTTGTGTTTGTTTGGGTGTTACGATGTTTAATATATGTATTTATGTATTGAGTATATATGTATGTATATATGCGGTGGTGTATATCGTGTGTTATGTTCATGTTGCTGATCGGTGTTAGTATGTGAAAGTATGTGGGTGTATGTTCTGCGATTGCATGTACATATACATGGTTTGTGCTAGTCCTTGTGGGTTGTGGTTGTATAAGATGTATGTAGTATATGGTGTATGTAAATATATTTATAAAAATGGTTATGGATGTGAATATGTGTGTTTGGCAGGAGGATTTAATTAGCTGCATGTGTGGTGTGTATTTTGTATGTATGTGTGCACATATGTGTGCATGTATGGTGGGTGATGTTCTTGCATGATGGTTTATGGTGTGTTTAGTGGGTTAGCATGGGGATTGCTGAAGGTTGGGTTGTGGTTGAGCTTGGTTTATTATGGGTTTGTATAATTTTCGTGTGTGGGTGCGCCCAAGTTTTTATGGTATGTATGTATACATAGGGTTGTATGTGTGTTCATGTTTATATTACATGAATGCTTGAAAATTCTCATTTGAATTATAATGGGATTTAGTATTGTATGTGTGTGAAGGTTTTAAAGTATGATGGCATATAATACGTGCACACTATGTGAGCGGTCAATTAGGTCGTTTTGTGTTGTGATGTGTGGGTTATGAGTTGTTGAACGGATGGGTTATTATAAACAAAAAAAAAGTCTTGTAATCAAATATATATACAAGGAGTACTTTTATGAATGAGCCAGGATATACGTGAAAGCTTGAGTTTTATGCTTGTGTGAATTGAAGCGTGAATATGTGTGGTAAAGGAATTATTTGTCCACGTCATGACGAACCGAGAATGCGAAACCGTACGATCCATTGTTAATATTTAATAGTTTAATATTAATTATGTAATAAATATGCATCCAGGTTGTTCAGAAACTTAATTGTTCATGCTTACACTTATTGATTTTGCTGTGCACCCTAAGGTGAGTTTACATCCCCACTTTTACATTATACACTCTTTTTGGGGGGAGAGAAACATGTTGTTTTTCATAACGATACAATACCTTAGATTTCGTAATAGTGCATATAACTGGATACTATTGTGTTATACTACTCCTCTTCGGACCGTTAATATGTTACTAGCGAGGTGATTGTTAGTAGATCTACTGGCTTTGACAAACCCCGCCCGGGCTAGTCGCGCTAGCTTGACTGGAGGTCAAACGGGTGAATGGTTAGCCTTTTTTATAGTGTTGTGGTCGGGATTCCACAGCCGGGGCATACATTATTATTATTATTGTTGTTAGCTTGGTCGCGACTTCATCACATAGTGACTTGCTGTAGGCGCGACTTCATCACATAGTGACTTGATGTAGGCTATCTACCTACTTATATGCTTTGATTATTAAATCTGGAATTTCACAACTACTAATTACTGTCTTCTGATAAACCTGTGAACTCACCAGTCTTTGTACTGATCTTAGCATGTTTTCTCTCAGGTCGTTAATATGGCACGTATAGGAGCACTGCATTCATTACATATCATCCTGCATTTACCTTTAAATTGATTTCATGGTTTAATTTCATTTACTATTACTTAAATTAGTTTAGGCGCGTGTTTGCGCAGTTTTTAACAGTCTTTCAAACGTTTTACAATTTCGCTTCCGCAATACTTAAACATGTTTGGTTTGTTTTACTATTATTAAGCAACTTATATGTTTTGCAATTATCGAGTCGTTTGGTGTAACTGGTGCTTATCTGAGATCCTGGTTATGTCACACGCCTAACGATAAAACCCTGTTCGTGAAAATTGAGGGTGTGATAGATTGGTATCAGAGCATTAGTTATAACGAACTAAAATGAACTTTTGCATCTCATTTGCATTGCATTTTAGACTATAGCTTGATTTGCATTAGTTACACATACATAGATTATTAAGTTATACTTGTTTGTTTTGCTTACTTGAGAACTGTTTGCCTTGGCATATTCCTGTGAGCTTGTAGGGTTTGTTAGAACATAAAATCATAGTTTAACCCCTTAAACTTTCTGAAAAAACGCAACGGAATAACAACTTTATAAACTTGTTTATAAGCTGAAAAACATGTTCTTTAGGTGACCATATAAATGTATGAAACAAACCCATATATCAAA
>BJCO01363966.1:0-10443 GCA_018326465.1 Flaveria floridana
TATATATATATATATATATATATATATATATATATATATATATATATATATATATATATATTATAAAACATGAAAATATGATTGTGTCTCATAACTAATATTAGTTTAAGACCTTAGATTTCTATAAATGTTAGCATTCTACATGTTATTATACTCATGTTCTTTAAACAATATTGTTCATGTTACAATTTTCATCACGAACATAATAAATAATTATTGATAAATTAATAGCTTTTGATGAATACAAAAGGTGAAGTTTAATGAGTTTATTACTACTATTCAAATCTTTGTAATGGATGTTATAAAAAATAACTTTTTATATTATACTATGTTATAATGCTGAAAAATCATATGATTTAATTTTATGTTATATTCCTCTTCCATAGCAATGATTATTACATAAAAGCAAATAAAAGATTAAAACTAGTTGGTCTATTATCATTCTAATGAAAGAGTATAGATAAGTTTAGATATGATACCTGAAGTGTCATACTCAATGAATATTATGATCGATTTATAAAACGTCGTAAGATTTAAGATCAAAAAGTCTTATATGACTCGGACATATAATTGTTTCTCAATGATCTTATGTTATGAAAAGATTATTCATGAGAAAAAATTGATGAAATAATTTTCATTATCATACTTCAGTATACTTTTGAAATCTAATTATTATTATAAAAGTATGGAAATATAATGATCATGGAATTAATTCTAAATCTCTTCTACTTTCTATATTGAATGTGACTAGTGAATTTACCCGCGCGAGGCCGCAGTGTCATCGAGTCTCTTCTAAAGAACGCAATCTAATTTGATCTGCTTTAAACACTAACTATATTTGGGTATTATTAGTAAAGTTCTAATTAGACTTCTATAATGTAGTAAAATCATCCCAGTACTTCATTTTTTTCAAAAATAAACTTCATTTGTAAACGGTTTATTATTTTAAAATGCCATGACTAATTGAAATGCTATTTTTTTTAATTTAACAAAATATTTTTTCGAATGCTAAAATTAATTGAAATAGCAAATTGTTTATCTTTCTGCTATAATGTTTTATAAACGTTTACGTCTGAGACGTGGCTCTTCCATTATTTAACGTGGTTTTTTCTACCACGTCGCAACGCATGGATCACAATTTCATAAGATAACTAAACTTAAAAGAGGCTCACGACAACACATGGCCTCAGATTCTAGTTATTATTATATTCATTTATCCTGTTGATAATATAGCATGGGTTACATGCAAGCAAAGGTATGTGTTTTGCATACCCTTGTTTCTTGAAAACCCCTCACATGCCTTTGCTATTTCTTGAAAATAATATATTAACGTTGGCAGGTTGCAATTTCTAAAAGTAGTCTTATATGTCTTCGTAAACTCATGGAAATTTGTAAAAATAGCCTTATATCATGTTTCGTACCTAATTACACGTCTTAAATGTTTCGTCTTCGTATTAATTACACGTCTCAAAGGTTTCGACTATTGTCTTCCAACCAAGTTTGATATTTTATTTTATTTTTAGCATATCAAAACCACAAAAGTGAAAATATATATCCACAAGTATTGTAAAAAAATGTAAAACTAACAATATGATTCTGTGCTAAGTGTTGGCTGATTACCTTTGATTCTTGCTTCTAAGTTCCTTTGTCACTTAACAAAAGTGTCGTCACGTCTGTACTCAACAGAACAGAAGCATTTAGGTCTAACAAGAGTTGGGAAAGAAAAACCTCAAACACATTTTCCAAGCCTGTTATGTAGAAAACAAAACATCTAGTTAATAAATTGACTCATGCAAAATAATACTTAAATTTAGTTAATAATATCAATGATTCTTTCTACAACACATGAATAATTATTATAAAAAATATTCTTACATCTCCTGAAAACTGTAATAGAATGATGGCTTTATAAAAACAATCTAGAAATTTTATAAGATTTTGAAAGTACTCTTTAGACGACATGGACCTAAATCAACATCATTTGTTTTCTTTTTGTACCTACGCATGGTAATCAAAGACTTTCTAAAAGTAGAGGGATTACAATCAAAACTAATTTACCAAACATGGGCCTCCATTTTTGATTAATCACATTCAAGCAAATCATGTCATCCCCAACCCGGCATCACCACCACCTTCATTGACATGCACTATGATGATGTTTAGATAATGTTGTTGTGTTAAGTGTTTACCATTTCTCGTTTTTTGCTCCAAGTCTACTCTTTAACCCACGTGCACCTTCTACAATTCACTGTGAACAAAAAAATCCAATTGAATATCATGGGGGACACCCAAATTAGTAGAAATAGCAAGTGTTAAGTCTCCACCAGGTAAAGTAAGCAACCTAAATGAAAGTACAATCACCATCGAGACTATTAAGATTTCATTCAAGAGTCTAATACCATAACACAAAATCAGACTATATAGATACATTTCTTATGAACCAATCCGTTTTAGTGATAAAGTATGTCTAGTATTTTTATGTGTAATAAGGAGTCAGAATCTCTTGGCTTTTCTTTGTTGAAAGCAATCAGATAATGCAGGCAAAACTTCTATTCATCATAGATCTTTACAAATAGATCATGCAGTTAGCCATACTTTAATAAATTCAAGAAAACCTCAATCCAACCAAATAGTTGGATTTGCCACCACCAACTAATGGAGCTCTACAAATATAAGATATTTTAATAACAAATCTAAACTGTATTTGTTTGATATATTGTTAATATACATGATCATTGTTGGAGAATGTAAGTTTAATGACTAAACCAACACAAAAAGGCTATGACCTTCTTCTTTATCTCATACCATTGACCATCCTAAAAGATGATTTATGCATAAATTATCTAATATGAGCATGACCCAAATCCCTTTCTTCTATTTTTGCATCCCAGAGCAGCTGGCTT
This sequence comes from Flaveria floridana, assembly GCA_018326465.1. Classification (NCBI taxonomy): domain Eukaryota; kingdom Viridiplantae; phylum Streptophyta; class Magnoliopsida; order Asterales; family Asteraceae; genus Flaveria; species Flaveria floridana. The sequence goes on from BJCO01363966.1 coordinate 2,904, forward strand.
GCTACATCCTTAATAATCATCAAAGGACACAATTTACATTTTGACTTATCCTTGTTTTCTTTTATACAAAAGCATGTTTTATGTGTAATTTATATGATTATGCAACTAAAACCACAACTAATTAACAAAAAAGAATAAAGAAAAACCACATTCAAGATTTTTAAAAGAAGAAGTGAGAAGACGAATCGACGAACGACTTTGGCACTTCGATTGCATTATAGAAGTTATTTGGTTTAGAATTTTTTTTATAAGTCACATTCTAGGGGTTCATATTTTTTTCTCGCCTAGGGCCCAAGGTCTGTAAGAGAATTTTCGAGGACGCCCCTGTATGTGTCTAATATGGACGTGTAATTGGAGTCGTATGTACATTGTTTAGTGTTGCATTCCACAACTCAGTATATCTATGGTTAATATTATTTTTTTTTGTAACTAAAATATGTTAAAGTTTGTTTTTTAAATAATTTTGAGGCTATAATATTTTATAAAATTCTAACTTTACTATTACTAACTTATTTTTCACACGTTTTGATATAAATTTTATTCATAACCAAACAACTAAGTTTCACAAATTCTGACAACAAAAAAATTCGACATCATCGCGAAACGACACCTAATTTCAACACAAAATGGAGGAGAATACTGTTCATATATGATATTAAAACGATGCCTTAGTAGTGAAGTTATCCCTTTAAGAACATCCTTCAAGCATATAAATGAAGGAAGCAGTTGATAACTACAAGGAGCAGAGGTGAAAAGTAGGGATGGTGCAATCATATGAACTTCTGTAATTACAAGAAATTTGTATTCTAGTTTGGCTTCACATCTACAGTTGTTATGATATAACATAATAACCAACTTTTTATTGTTTTATATATATCAGAGATCAATAAAATTGAGTCTGGTGCACGAGAACATTTACAGAAGATCTTTAATGACCATGAAAAGATTAAACTGAAACTGGAAAACCCAAAGAGAGAACTCGAGCTTCAAGGCCAAGAACTAAATAAACGTGAAGTGGTAAATGAAATTGAACAAAAGAAGCTAGCTAAAGAAATTGCAGAGGTGTGTCACTATTTATTGATTGTTAAATTAATAAAAGTGAAACTAAGGTTATTATAGTTGTTCTTCCAGAATGCTGCAAAGAATAGTCTACTTCAGAGGGCATCTAATGAGCAAAGGAAAGCTGATGAAAGTGTGTTAAAACTCGCAGAAGGTCAGAAGGTTATAGATTTTCTTTTTTGATATTATTAGCAAATAGCCAAATATTAAGGGATTTGAGGTGATTCTCTTTTGTTTTTGGTATCATTTGTTTGAGTATAACTTCAGAGGGAGAAAGAAGAACTTCATAAGAAAATAATTATGCTAGAGAAATAGTTCGATTCAAAACATGCAGTATAGCTGGAAATAAAAAAAGTTGAAGGAACAACTAAATGTTATCAAGCACATTGGGAAAGATGATTTGGAGACTCTAAAGAAGGTCGAGGACATATAGAAGAATTTGAGAGAAAAAGAGGAAGAACTTGAGGATTTAGAAAGCTTAAATCAAACTCTTGTTGTTCAGGAACGCAAAAGCAACGATGAGCTTCAAGATGCTCGAAAATAATTAATTGAAGTGATTTTGTTTTAATTTTATTTCATGATTCATGTTCCACCTAGTTCTCAATGGGTCAAACGGATTGGGTGAAAACAGGGAGGGTCCAGTTCAATTGAAATGCTTTTCTCTAAAATAATTATCTTTGAATTTAGGATAAACTGTGGTTACATGAATGATTTATTTAGTAACAATGTAAGTTTTGAATTAAAACCACAACCCGGTTCCAATTTTAGTGATTCACAACATGCACTTCCTTCGTAATAACTCATTGCACCAGACTTGGTATTCCATTCTTTATATGTGTTAGTTCATATAAGAAGTAAAACTTTAGTTACATTCTTAGTGTATCAAATTGATAAAGAAATTAAAATATATGGTGTAGTTGTTGTTGTTTTTTAAAGCACATGCCCACGCGTTGTTACATTTATACGAAAAGGTTATGCTAAAAGTTTAGCGTATCAAATTAAAACTTTAGTTACATTCTTACAAAAAGGTTTTGGCGTATTTGTTTTTTAAACATATACCCACGCGTTGCGGCGGGTGTGGAAATTTTCTCGGGTTGTAGTTGTTGTTTAGATTGGGGTGTGTATGGTGCTTATAGGTTAATCGTTATGGTGACGTGAAGTTACTTATTGACAACGTATTTAGTAGGATGCAACGCATGAATATAGCTTAATAAGAGTGTGAAAGTCATAATAGGAACAAAACTATACGTAGCAACATAAAAGGTGGTTACCGTAAGTGATGAAGATGCACAGCGATCAGGAAACCACGACAACCAAACGCAAGCAGGAGTGAAAAGCTTATAAAAATCAGAAGGTCAAATGAGAGTGTAATTAGCATATATCAGCCTACTTATGTAATTACTGCAAATTTTATCAGGAGTGAAAAGGTTTAAAAAATCTAAAGATCAAATGACTCTGGATTCAGCATGTATCAGGCTACTTATATAATTACCTGCAAATGTTATGTGGAAGCAACTTGAAGGGGTCAAAATATTGATGAGAAGCATACCAATTGAGGTGTAATCATACTATTTAAAAACATAAATCATGAAAACAAACAGCTTGTACATTAGCAATAAAATTGTATTAGCAAGCTGCAAGTGGCCTATATAGGACTAATATTCATGTGAAGGAAGTATACGTAGCCACATAAAATTGATGCATACCATATTTCAATAATGTAACACATAAGTAAATACCTTTATTGTACATACCTGTAAGTATGAAAGATCAAGAGGATGTTTTTATGCATAATACTATACATGTGCTTACTTATATGTTGATAATGAATACTTCCAAATTCTATACAGATCAGAAGGTTGCAGCCCAATCTAATTCAAGTGTGTGGCGTTTACGCACACATATGATGTTTTTATGAAAAAATCAAAGCCAAATTATCATTAAAACCAAGATGTAATGTCTAACAAAACACAGTTGCAGTGGCTTGCACATGCCATTATTCGACAATGTAAAACCCCAAAAAAACCTGCATTGCCTTTCACATACCTTATTTCAATAATGGTAAACAAAAGTACTTACCTTTATTGTGTATAGTTGTAACTAACAAACATCAGCAGCTTGTGTGTAACATAGTAGTGGACAGAACAGCATGTGCAGAAGTAATATATTAAACGAACAAATACGGGGAAATTATAGCAAAGAAGTAAGCACCTAATTGCACTTTTCTTAACACTCACATTCATAACAAACAAAAAAGCACCTAATTGCATCATATCATGATATACAACCTTAACATAAGTGTTTTAAATGTAGCTATTGTCGAGGAAAGTTATGGTATCCGATAAGTTTGAGTGATGGTACTGATACTATAACCAGATGCAGTGTGTGTATTGACGCAAACCATATTTCAATAATGTAACACATAAGTAAATACCTTTATTGTACATATCTGTAAGTATGAAAGATCAACAAGATGTTTTTATGCATAATACTATACATGTGCTTACCTATATGTTGACAAAGAATACTTGCAAATTCTATACACATCAGAAGGTTGCAGCCAAATCAAATTCAAGTGTGTGGCGTTTAGGCACACGTGATGTCTTCATGGAAAAATCTAACCCAAATTATCACTAAAACCAAGATAAAAGTGCAATTACAGAAGCCTTAATGGAGGTAAAATTTGAGAGGTGGAGACCTCAATTTGAACTATTAATGACCTAATCACATACTAATGCTACCAAATCAACAAAAGAGGATGTAGAAATTATAAAGTGGAGACATGAATTGCAAGTATTATCGGCCTAATTAGCTACTAACGGTACAAAATCAAGAAATCAGAGAGTAACAAATACACAACACCACAAAAAAGCGTGTTTGAAATGGAGTACCTGTAAACCACAGATTACAACCGATGTGGATGATATTGTTCTGGTTCCATGGTTCGAAAACAAACATCAGGCATATGAGGGGAGAACAGAACATGAAAGATTAATACACAGAGGAAATCAAATGCTTACCCAGGTTTGGAGTCACGGCTGCAGTCGCATCGAAGGGGCATGGCAAATTGCGAAAGGCCGATATATGTAAACGTAGCCCCGGAAAGGTAAACAGGCAGGGGCTTTGAATGGGGTGCGTAAAAGCCATGGAAACGCCTTCACAACCGAAGGTAAAACGGCCATCCGGCAAGGGAGCGGCCGACAACCGGAAACGGATGGGAGGGGTATGGAAAGGGCGCTTCTTACAAGAGTGGTAAAATTATAATGGTACCCACTGTATTATATAGTAGTAGTAGATATATAATGATCATCATAAATGTCATGATTATTGACATAATTAAGATTGTAATGATGATCTCGAAAATAATGAATTGACCATCATAGTGGCAAACTAAGGAACTGATTGTATGAGAGGTTTGAAAGGATTTCATATCCATAAGTCCGAGAATATAATGAAAAGTCATAAAATTTCTATAGTTCTACTACATCGCCTAAAGTGGATATGGTTATATAATGATACTATAAATGTTATGATTATGGACATAACTAAAGAAATTATAATTATGTCCATCACAAGTGGCAAAACAAAAGGTGTGATTATATGTAAAAAAGGATAATAGTATTATCCATGATAGTATGAGATGATATTATGTTGGTGTCTTATATTTTCTATATGCATTGTACAAGCATAATTATAAATAAAACATATATGATCATTACCAGGATCATGATTAATTAATTGGCATGAGCGGTTAGACCACATCAAATCAATGATGATTTGAAAAATATTAAAGAATTGAAATACTCTTCGTGGTAATTAAGTAAACAATGTTTGCTCCCAAAGGAAGTTGATTAGCTTACCAATCAAAGTAATGTATGATTATCTTAGAATTCTGGAAGTTATAAAGGATACATATATCCTAATATGGATACCATTTAGTGTTTAAAATCGATGCATCGTCTAAATGGTTATCAAATTCACAACTTGAAGTTGTACATTTATGGCTTAGCTAATAAGGTAGCAAGCATATTATTCTAGATTATGATATTATTTTTGGTAGAAATGATTACTTTAATTCACAAGATATTGATGATTATTGGCATAAGTGTTGAACTTCCTATTGCTTAAGTTCATGCACAAATTGCTTTTGTTGAGAAGATCACTCAATTGATTGCAAAGTGAATGGTCATAAGAGCAAACGTTCATATTTGTGAACATGTTATTTTACATACAAAAACACTAATTCACATCAAGTCAAGAAGTTGTAAGACGTTCTCCCTATTAAAGTCGAGTTTTAGTCAAAAACCAAATACATCTCATCTAAATTGCTTTTTTTGTTGTGCGGTATATATTGTAATTTTTTCACCACAACGCACAAAGATGAGAGTTTAAAGAAAGTTGGGAATATATCATGGGCATGCCTGATATCAACATTAAAATATAGAGCCATTAGAAATAAATTTGTTTATGGCTCAATTTATTGGTTATGCATTTTGATTAATCAATATTTCCAACATTAGGGGGAGATAAAAAGTAGTTGGACCATGAAAAGTTGTAATAAATTATCAATGTATTAGCTTGATCCTCAAACAAACAGATACGAACCAAAAGTACGAAAGATAATTCATTAGGGAATCAATTACCAGACATAATCATTAACTTGTAAAGAGTACTAGGTCACATATAGCAACTACTAATGCTCCAGTTTAGATTTATATTGGTAATGAGTCTATGGAACATCTGAATCGTGGTAGACTAATCAATTCTATAAATAAAAATCCTCGAAAAAGGAGCAAGTATAAAGATGGTCAAGTCGAGGTATGATATAAGAGTCTCCTACAGAGATAATAGACATGATGGTTCTTGATGAATATCAAATACATGAAAATAAGGAGATCTCAACAAATATATTATGTCTACAATACATGGAATCAAAATAAAATCCACGTCGATAATACTTTATATATAGCGATTGAAATGATGAAAAAATATGAGGATCAAGAACTAAAATTTTCCTTTGAATAGAAATGTATAACGACTGGCTAAAATGAACCTACACAAATAAGAGAGAGTTGAATTCTCTATTATGTTGGTTATAAGTGAGGTATTTTATGCAAAAGAAATATGCAAAGAAAAATTGGTGGTACAAGTTGTTTCGCAAAGACCTATTATTCATTATGAGGAGACACATTCTCCTTGTGGATGTAATAACGGACCAACACTCCATTAGTCTGTAGTACATAGAGAGAATTGATATGCGTAGTACTAGTGTCATGATTCACTCGACAATAAAACTTACATGAAACTCCATGAATGATCTAAATTGTTATAATAATGTAAAGTGAGTTCTCAAGAACATTATTATTATACATATTTAGAACTGAATGCATTATGATTATCGTACACGTTATCGCATTGAATATAACTTGAACTCCTCATGAGTTTTCAACGGACCGTTGAGTCTTTAAAGGGTAATTGAAAAAATCTTAAAGATGTAGATCTTATGCACCAATAAACACATACAAATGAAATTATACATGTTGATGATGGTATCTCAATGAATCTATATAAAAGAATGGTGTGATATTTATTTTGGAAGTTCATGTGTTAAAGGTAAAAAGTTTATGTGTCAAAATTCTTGATGACTGTGTTGGTCCATTTGATCGGTTTTTCAGTGCAGAAGATGGTTTGAATTGTTCAATACCACAAACAAACAACACACACAAAGATTTGAAGAACAAAGAAGACCAAAATGTATTCAAAGATGATTCAATAAGCTAACAATACAAATGGAATAAGATAAGCTCACTATATTCAATAAGAACCAGCTTACAATAGCCTCTTGCAACAGAAATATTCGATTAGGGTTTTGCAAGGATACCCAACAATGAACAAAATAAAATCTATATATAGCAGTCTTAGTTTTGCAGACAGTTTCGCTGTAAGCGAAACTGTGTTGCCGAAACTATGATTTCGCCCGGTGAACTTACAGCTAACTGTGAGCAAAACTACAGTTTCGCTCACAGTTTCACTGGACTTCAAAAATAGATAAATAAACTAAACAACTTACAAAATAAATCTAACATAAATCCTATTATATAGAAATGTAAAAAAATACTAATCTAAGGTGAGTCCAACCTATACTTGATCTTCAATACACCCCCTAGGTTGGATCTCACCGTGTAAGGCCCCGCTCACCGGGCACCCTACTGTTGGTTCTTCATTGCACATACAACATACATATAATACATGATCATAAAATACGCAGCGGAATTGATAAAAATATACATTCTCATTCATTCATAAAAGCTTTTACATCATTATCTTGATTACAAAATACAAGCTTTCTTTACATTGCCTAACTTTACTATGATTGCTGCTGAAGCATATGAAACCTTTGATTACGTAAGTAATCTCGTTTATATGAATCCTCAGCAACCATAGGGTCATACAGCGACCTCTATAGAAAGAAAATAATAAA
>BJCO01363967.1:0-11817 GCA_018326465.1 Flaveria floridana
TATATATATGTATATATATATATATATATATTTTGACTTAAGCATTTTAGAAAAAAATAAAGTTTCCAGGAGCAACATGGCTCTCAATTTCTCATGCACGTAATATACATTACCATCATGCTTGTTGCTTTTACTTAATGTCTCAGTACCTCTCTCTCTCACAAAAAGAACTAAATAAATTAAAGATGGATTATGAACCGGTTAAAAAAACAGAACAAGTTGTAGAGACGGTTGTCGAAGTAACCGGCAAACCTGAAGAACTAATTGTCGAAGTAAATGAAAGACCTGCTGAACAGGTTCTTGAAGGAACCCACCGACATGAAGAATCGGTTGTCGAAAAAATTCATCGACATGATGAACCCGTGGTCGAAGAAACCCACCGACATGAGTATAGAGGACTACTCAGCTTCTTCCTGTTTCTTCCAATTGTGAATTGCCCTAATTAAACCGATAGCATGATCGACATTTTCATCTTTCAAGAACAAAAGGTTTGAAGGCTTAAGGCTGCAGGTCTGCAGCATGGGTTTTGTTTTAATTATGTTTTAAAAATTGAAGCCCAGTCACGCGAGCCTCTTGGATTTCGTAGCCCACGTGTTTAAAAACATATCAAACTAAAGCCCAAGAAATAATATATATACATATATTCTTCCAATTAAAATTTGAGAGCACGAAGAGAATGGGCCCTAAATCCATTGGTTTAGGGCTTGACCCATTGGGCAGCCCCTCCGAGAAGTTCAAGTTGTCGCGCGAGAAGTACATCTCGTGCGAGAATTAGTTTTGTTCAGTATAAATAACTTGTTTTCAATGTAATTTAGAAGTTTTTTTGTCATTTCCTGATTTTCACGCTTATATAATCACCCAAAATCATAGAGCAATACAAATTTGTTGGTTATTTACAATCGTTCTTATCTTCTACTTTTCTATACCGTAATGATAATATTCCGCGTTATTATCGCGAGATCGATCTTGTTATATTGTTGATCCTTACAAATGGTATCAGAGCTCGGAATGCTCTAGATCGATTGATTTGAAGAATGAAGTGTGTGTTCTGAAGTATTCTTAAGTTTCAAATTGATTACCTTTGAAGATATACTTGATTTCTGCTAATTTTGATCATATTTGAAAATGTTGAATGTTATTACATTGTTAATTGAGGATTTGAAGATGTTCATGTGTTACATTGTTAATTGAGGATTTGAAGATGTTCATGTGATTAAACAAGCTAAATTGAAACAATTAGAGACACTTAGGATCTTAATTAAACCTAAATCACTAATTGAAAGCACAATTAATCATGTTTGAACAAATTGGTGAAAGATTGATGGTGAAATTTTCAAAATTGGGACGAAAATTTATCAGGCGAAAAGTTGATCATCGCACGCGAAAAGTCTTTTATTCACGCGAGAAGTTTGTTATTCACAAGAGTTTGTTGAAAAGTTTGTTACAAAAGGTTCATTTCACACGAAAAGTTTTATTTTTGCAAAATTCAGTTATACAACTTACCGTGCGAGAACTTAGAGCTTGTTCGCACGAGAACTTTCGCCGAACGCTATGTTGAATGTGCGACCGACACTAAGTAGGTACCTGTGCAGGTGAGGCGTCGGTCGGTCCTAGAAACGGCGGCAGTGGCGCGAGGAATCTTTGCGCGAGAACTTACATTTAGAAGATTTTGTGTAAAGTTTGATTCTTGAGTTTAAAAATGGCAAATCTAAAGCACATCACTGCTACCATCAATTTTGACAATAAGATTGGAACCAACATAAAACGTCCCAGACTTCTTAGCGAAGAAGACTACCCTAACTAGGTTTATAGATTTGAAAATCATGTTATTTACACCGAACCCCGGATGATGCGGTCAATCAAACAAGGACCATACATTCCCGTGTATAACAATGATAAGGGAGAGCTGGTGCCCAAACCTGAACACCTCTGGGATGAGGAAAACTTGAAGAAACTGGAGCTTGATGATAAGGATTATGCCATCACGATGACACTTACTACTGAAATTGCTCAAAAGTTCAAGGATTACAGAGAAGCTAAAGATTTGTGGGATGCGATGGAGGAACAGATAACGATGAATAAGGATATGAGAGAGGGCCGAAAAGACATGTTAAACCAAGAGTTTAATATTTTTAATCATGTACTTGGTGAAACTTTAGAGGTCCAGATGTCAAGGTTTGTCAAGTTAATAACAAAGATGAAAAGTGTTGGAATTACCTTAGAGAATATCTCAGTAAACAAGAAGTTGTTGAATTCTTTACCATACAACTAGAACAATAACTGCACAACCATCAAAAGAACCAAGGGTTAGTTTACTTCATGACTCAGTGATCTCATTTCAACCATCAAGTCATATGAAATGGATGACAAGCAAGGAGCTGCTAATTACATCAACACAATGCTCCTGAAGCATCTACGTTATATTCTAAAATGGCTATTAATCCCAATTATGATGTTAGCTATTCTCAGTTATGTCAACAACAAGCAGCCAATTCTGTTAATTCAACTGTCAAGGATCCATCCAAGCCTCAGTTTCAAGCTTCTCATCAAACCCATTACAATCAAGTGCAATCTCAACTACACAGTCAATCCTCTTAACCCACACAACAAGCGTTTGCTGTAAATTCTAACCAACCAAGCACACTATTCAATTAGTTGAAGAGCTCTATTCATGACCTTCATGATTAGTAATGAAGCATTTACAAATGGAAGCTTAAGTGCACCCAACATCTTAGTCTATTGCTTACAACAAGTTAATCCTGATGATGTTGAAGAAAATGATATCAAGTATTAGATGGCTATGGTGGTGTACCAGGTGAAAAACTTTGCAAGAACGACTAGAAGGAAGATGTTTAGGCTGAACAACTCAAGCAAGATTGGGTTTGATAAATCAAGTTTAAGATGTTATAATTGTGACGAACCCGATCACTTTGTTGGAGAATGTACTGAAGGGGATCAAACCAGACTGACTGACAGTGGAAAGAAGATGGTTACTGTGGAGGTAGAGTCTATGGGTGATAAAGCTAGCTCACCAAACAATAAAGCTCTGGTGTCTCAGACCAATGACGAATATGATTGGTCAGACAAGATGGAGATTCTACATATCAAATTGTCTACTACTATGTTAACTGAAATTCAAACTCATGAAGAAAATGTTAAGTAGAATATACTCGATGAGTTTGTGATTGATGAGTTGTTAAAGGGAGTTTTTGCTGATGAAGAATGGGTGAAGTATAAATAGGTGTTTAAAGACAAAGTTGTTGAGATTACTCCAGGTCAATAAAAAATGAGTGAAGAGAAAAACATAGAAATTGAAGAAAAAGTTGTTGAGTTCACTCTAGCTGAAGAAGAAATGCTTGTGAATAGTGTTGAGGAAACTCCAACACCTGCTTGCAATGAAACTATCAATGTTGATGAGATCACTCAGGCATCTATAGCAAAAGATAAGATGGAATTAAAAGCCTTCATGGTAAATGTCATACCTGAAGAGACGAACAAACAAGAAGAAACTGAAGAGTTACATACTAATCTTTGTTCAACTAATTGTTTAGAAAAGCTACAAAGATACAAAGTTCACAACAAACGTTTGATCCTATAAGTTGAAAAACTTTAATATCAAGCTCATAATATAAAAATGATGAGAAAGTTTTAAAAGAAATATACATGGATTAAACAAATCGATTTATCAATCTAAACTGATTCTACATGATAAAGATTGCAACATAAAAGATTTTAAATTATGTAATAATGAGCTTTCTTTAGAAATCATAATCTTAACAGTGAACTCTTATCTACAAAATTAACTATTGAAAAGTTTGAGTTATCCTTAAATATGATTGAAGGTATAATCAAGTCTCAAATGACTCAAAAAATTAATGGTGGAAAGGGTGGCGTTGGATATGTTCAGCAACCATATTTGCATCTTTCTTTTGGGCTAAAGCTGTTAACACTGCATGTTATGTTTAAAACCATGTTTTAATAAATAAATAGCACAATATGACTCCTTATGAAATCTTTTTTAAACATAAACTCAAAGTCAAATATTATAAAACATTTGGATGTTGTTGCACTATGTTACATACATCTTATTCAAAATCAAAATTTGATTAAAAAGCAGATGAATGTTATTTTATTGGATATCTAGCAAACAAAGTGGCATATCAGGTTTATAATAAAATACATAAACAAATAATTGAGTCATTCGATATAGATTGACATGAATCTAACAAAACATATGCAGGTCCTGCTCCTTTATGGGTGTACAATATGCTTCATTATTTGAAACTTTTAATCGATCTTATGCTATGTCTACAGCTTATCCATCATTGTTGTCATCAATTCAAGATATCTTTACTAATGAACTTGGTCCTATGTCATCTTCAATTGTAGGAATATCTTTAGATATACATTCTTCTTCAACTGTCATAGCTGTTCCAAAATTAGTTTTTGAATCCTTGTCTCATTTTGATCCTACTGTTGAGCAAGCTTCATAAGTTTCTGATAAGAGTTCTTCTTATACTAAAAATAATCCGATTGACACGATTCAAGTTCTATTTAAAGATTTATCTATTGATAATGATATTTATCAAGAGGAAGATATTGTGTATCAACCCGAAGGAGGAAACAATATTGAAAAACAAGTTGGTCATATGTCTAATTTAGTCGAAGTTATTTATGAATATACCATTCCTCAGTTGAGAATTTATAAAGATCATCCAATTGAGGTAATCATTGATCCATTATCACAAGGTGTCCAAACTCGAAGTCGATCTGGAACAATAAGTACATGCTTGTATTCATGCTTTATTTCTTAAATTGTGCCAAAGAATATGAGATGGCATTAAAAGAAAACGATTGGGTTGAGGCTATGAAGATGAGTTGATGTAATTCAAAAAGCTAAACGTGTGGCATTTGTGTGAACTACCAAACGGTAAGCCGCCGATTGGAACTAAATGGATATTAAAAAAACAGATGAAAAGGATATGATTGTTTGCAACAAGGCCAAACTTGTTGTTTAAGAATTATATCAAATTGAAGGATATGCTCCTGTTGCAAGACTAGAAGCTATATGAATTTTTCTAGATTATGCTTCATAGAAGAACTTTAAAGTGCATCAGATGGATGCCAAACCCACATTTTTGTACGGTGAGATGAAAGAAGAAACCTATGTTTGCCAACTAGCATGTTTTGAAGATCCAGGCATCCGGATTATATTTATAAGTTAGACAAAGCACTATATGGCTTACATCAAGCACCTCATGCTTGGTATGCTACTTTGACTGAAGAAATGGTTATACAAGGGGTGCTATTGATCAGACTTTACTCTTAAGAAAGACTAGTGATGATATTATTCTTGTCCAAATATATGTTGTTGACATTATCTTCAGATCCACCAATGAAGATCTGTGCAAGGAATTTGAAGTTATGATGAAAAAGAAATTTAAGATGAGCTCTCTTGAAGAAATTTTGTTTTTCTTAGGTATCCAAGTTAAACAAGATGACCAGGGTATATTGAATCATCAAGAGAAAATTATTCACAGTATTCTGGACAAATCTAAATTTCAGGAATCCAAGATTGCACCCACTCTGATGTCTTATCTTCCTACTTACTCCTGATCTTACGGGTGAAGACGTTCATCAATATTTGTATAGATCAATGACTGGATCTCTAATGTATCTCACGGCAAGCAGACCACGCATCATGTTTCCTATTTGTTAGTGTGCATGATATCAAAGTAATCCGAACGAATCTCATATGAAGCTGTCAAGCAGACATTAAAATACTTGAAGGGTCAACCAACTTTTGGTATTTGGTATCCTTAAACTTCCCATTTCAATTTATATGCTTATATTGATAGTGATTATGCAGGATGTAATTTGGACAAGAAATCTACAACCGGTGGTTGTTAATTTCTTACGAACAGGTTGATTTCTTCACAATGCAAGAAGTAGCAGACGGTATTCACATCAACTATAGAAGCTAAGTATGTGGCTGCTTTAAGTTGTTGTTCTCAGATTGTTTGGATTTCGCAACAACTTCTTGATTATGGCCATAACATGTACAATAGCAAGATTTGGTGTGATAACATTGTAGTGCTTAACATAGTGAAGAATAGATGCAACATTCAAAACAAAACACATCGATATCCGCATACATTTTATCCGTGATTGTTTTGATCGAAAGCTTATTCATCTGGATTCCGTCCAAATCAAATGACAACATTGCTAATTTTCTAAGGCATTTGATAATTCCTGATTCGACTTTTTAGTTAAATCATAACTTTGGTTAACAATTATTCTTACGCCCTCTCAAAATATTTTGTTTTTACTTTTGTTTAAAATAATTATTTTCTGTATAGATATTCATAATTTTAGGGGGAGAAATATGAAAATGTCTTGAAAACGATTTTGTACTTAGGGGGAGTAAAAAATTTGAAGAAAAATTTCAAAAAGATTTTAAAAACATTGAGAAATTAAATTTTATGATTATATAGGAAAATAAGTACATTTCTTGTTTTTGATACATTACATCCTACAGGTTAAAAGAAACTGACTTAGATTATGTTTGATATGTTGATAGTCTTGATTTTCAAGCATGAAAAGCACTATGTTCTGTGATGCACTAAAAGCAAATTATTTATGATTGAATTGGGTTACTCATTAAAGTTTTGTGGTAACACTGATTTCATCTAAAAAAACTGAGAGTTACCGTCGAGTCATACTCAAGCCAGATACTATCTGATTCAGTATATTTTAGAAGATCATGTTTATGTAAATATCAAAAGATGAAATACAAATGAAAAGCAAAGACAAAATATGAAAAATAAACAAAAGGAGCAAAAAGAAGCCAAAAGACCATATAGGTATAAAAGATGCCAATGAGCACAATAATAAAAGATGTGTCATAGACATATATACTATATGATAAATATTTTCTTCTTTGAGAGTATATTCTAATATTGGAGGCAAAATCAAAAGATGGGCATGTAAGGGTCTTTGTGATTTTATTGATTCAGTAAGATCTTACTAAGTCAGAAGTTGACCCAGTTAGAAGTTCTGACTGAGTTCGAATTGGCATTTAAGTTCTAAACGTCTTGCGAGTGCAACACATAAGTCTGACTGATAGTTAATAAGTCCTAAAACATGTTAATATTTTGTGTTTTGAAACGTTTCTCATGCTAGTTATGGTCCAAATGAATATTATACTACAAATTAACACTAAAAATGCTTGTAAGGGGTAATAGGTTTAAGTCAAATTAAGGTGACTTGAAATCTTAAAAATGTCTTGAAGCTGGATAAGGGTTCTATAAGATTATTGATTGTGAGATCCACTGACTTTATATATTGACAACATATCATAGAATATATGTCCAAGTAAAAATTGAATGCTAAATTTAAAGTGGATACAATATATTGACAATCAGCGTAACAAGTATTATTTAATATAAAACTGGATGATGTTAATGATCGATTTCATAGAAATATGATCCTATATTTGAAAATTTACCAAAATATTTCAGTAATTAGTAAAATGAGTTTGTCAATTTGTTTTTTCTGCTAAAAGTTATTTACATCATACTTTGTTTTAGTTTTAGTTTTACAAATTTTCACAAAATTAAGAGTTATTAAATAATTGTAAACACTTAGTTAAACATATTTTTACTCATAACAAATCAAATTGTTCAACAAAATAATAAAAATTGAAATTTGAAAAAAATCAGAAAGTTCAAAGGAAGTTCAAATGCGAATAGTAGGTTGATGCGACAAGTCAAACTAGTCATATGCGAGAAGTCATGGGACTATAAAAGGATATAATATGCGACTAGTTGACTATTCGCATGAACACTTCTGATTTCATTCTCTCAAAAATTTTCTAGAGTTTTAGACTTGTTACCTTGTTATACCAGTTCATTGTGGTCGTCCTTTGATCTTATAGTGATTGATAAGGTATTCTAATGTTTATAGATTAATTTTATGTATGATTGATTCGTGATCGAAAGTTAAAGAACCCATACACTTAAAATTTAACAAAATTAAATATATTAATCCTTAATAAAACCTTAATCGACACTTAATGAACATATGAAAATGATTAAAACACACTGGAAATGTCAAATCTGAAATCTGAAAAATTTTGTACTTGTCGCATGCGAAAAGTTCATAAATTCAAACAGGCGCGATAACTTTTAAAAATAAGTTAAACCTGTCGCGTGAGAACTTTGATTTGTCATGCGGACAGTTGACTTTTGGTCAAATCTGTTTCATGCGAACAAATGACTTGTCGCGCGAAATGTTTACTAATTTCTGCGATTAGTTTACTTTATGCGAAAAGTTCAAAGTTTCTCAATTTCAATTTTTTTTAAAGTCCGGAATCATTGTGACTCAATAAGTAATCATTCTCTGTTTATAATTGTCTTCCAGGATGCCTCGTCAAACAGTTTTTAATAAATACCATAATGTTGTAGCTTTTCTTGGGGATGTTAAAAAAGATAAAGCATTGTTCAGATCTTTGATTGATGGACTAAAGACCTCACGGATTCATCATGCTATTACTCCTAATCTCACTATCAACACAGATATGGTTGATCAGTTCTGGCTACAACAGTCAATAAGAGAGATGCTAAAGGAGAACCATGTATTTCAGCTACAGTCAAGGGGAAGAGGATAGTTATTACAACTGAGGTTATATACAGTGTCTTAATGTTGGAGGATCAACCAAATATGCTAATTAAGATTGATGATGACGTGTTGAGAGATTGTCTTAAGTGGATGGGATATGATCACCGATATCCATCACTGGAGAAGAAATATTTCCCTTTATTCTGGAAATATCTATTTGATGTGGTGATCCACTGCTTGAGTAACCTAAAGGCTAGGATGGATAGCCTAAGTGTTGTGTTTGGATCTCTGCTAATTTCACTAGTCGATGATCTACCATACAGCATATCCAAGGCTATGTTCGTAGAAATGCAGAAGAATGTGATTGCATCTGTTGGTAAGAAGTTTGTTATGTACCCGAGATTTATATAGATGATGGTGAATGTTACTCATCCTGAGCGAGCAGTGTCTGATTCATCCACCTATGTTGTTATGGTGATGAAGAGAGACATATTCACATACTTGATGAGAGCAAGGGGAAATGCCTAGGATGGTACTCATTTTACCAACCTAGCCAGATTTGTTAGGGGTATCAAGAAGAAGCTCAACATGTAAGGCCCCGTTCCCGGAACGCTTACAGCTGGTCTATCATCGCACATAAAACGTACATTTACAGATATTTGAATAAACATTGCAGCGGAAACATTCAAAATAGACATCTCATTTCATCATAAAAGGTTTTACAAAGTACTACATCATTAATCAATTACAAAATAGTCACAAACCGTGACCATCAGTGGTAAGAGGATTCCTTAGGTAATCCCGTTTATCCGAATCCTCTACAAACACCACTTGTTTTCTAAATACATTCAACTTAATACATTACAAAAATATTAACAAAGGAATGCCATCCCAAAAAAGCTAAGTAGCCGCCCCGTGCCATCCTCAGCAGCGCTACCTGCCAACTGGAAACACATAAAAAGTCAGCGTTGCTGAGTGAGTTATAGTTTTATAATAAAACATACTTTTCTTTTGTTAAACCGTTCTTACATACATGCGATCACACTACATACGTACACGTGGATAATATTATTATTATCTTCATCATTCGTTCATTATCTTTCATTCGTGTACCTTTCATCGTTAACATTCACGTTCATTCATAAACTCTTTCTTTAGTTCATACGTTTCTTGCTTTCATTCATACTTTCGTTACATTCGTCCATACGTACATTACGTTCATTCTTACGTTCAATACATTCATTCGTACGTTCATTATTTCGTTCGTTCTTCCATTTATGCTCTGTCCCTCATTCGTTTACTATCTTACTTATCACACCTTCACATCTTTGTACCCGAAGTACATATAGAACGAATCGCACTAATGGAGTTGTCACTAAGACCAACTCTCCCTGTATGAGGACTTTTGGGGTTCAGCCAAAATCGCACGCCATCTCATGGGTTAGCGCAACATCGCACGCTACACAATCCACATGAGGTAGGCCAAAATCGCACGCTACATAGCACGCAGTAAATACCACATCGCACGTATCGGAGCAGCTACCAGAACTGAACTCCCACTGCGTCTATGTCCCCTTATGAGTTTCACCGTACCTATCGCACAAATCGCACCAACAGAGAGGTCACCAAGACCGACATTCCCTGTGTGTGAGGGCTCTCGGGGTTTAGCCAGAATCGCATGCCATCTCATGGGTTAGCCCAACATCGCACGCTACACAATCCACATGAGGTAGGCCAAAATCGCACGCTACATAGCACACAGTAAATTCCACATCGCACGTATCGGAGCAGCTACCAAAACTGAACTCCCACTGTGTCTATGTCCCCTTATGAGTTAGCCAAGATCGCATGCTATAATACACACACAGTTGAGCTGACAACTCCCAGTGAGTTGTGGGCCTCCTTTCTTTCTACTTGCATGCCAATCTTACTCTCATTCTTCCAGATCCTGTCTCTTGCAATACCAGAGTACGCGACAGGGATCTCATTCGAGTCTGTTGCGACATAGAGTCGCTCACCTCATACCTATTCTTACAAGCCTTACATTCGTTCATTCATTCATTAATGCATGCATTCCTTAATCATGTTCCTCTTTTATTATCTTTCACTTTACGTTAAATAATGCTTTTCGTTCATTCATAAACATAACACGTAATGATACAGAAAGATGAACATACGTCGAAACAAGGAACATCGGCATTTACAAATCATCAATATTCACCATCTATCATGGCGACATCATACTTAACATACCTACATCACGCATACACATGCAATACTATCATCATCATGCCCAACATAACTTCTAAGCCTCGACGGTCATCTCACGCGTACCTACGGGAGCTATCACATCATCACTCACCCTTGCTCTTCTCCCGAGGGCTAGTAAGTGAGCTACATCTCTCCTCGTACGCCACAACCCTATTTGCGCGATTGGGCATATTTCAGTCGCATGGCCTCCATGCGACTGGACACTATGCGATTGGACCAGTGCGGATGAGCATCCATGCGGATGAACACCCAGTCGTACGAATGGACTCCCTATCGTGCGAATGAACACTATGCGAATGGGCTTCTATGCGACTGAACCCTCAGTCGTGCGATTGAACCCTCAGTCGTGCGATTGAACAACTATGCAAATGGACCTATGCAACTGAACTCCCAGTCGCATGACCTGTCATGCGACTAAATCCCCAGTCGTGTGACTGAGCCTCAGTCGTACGTTTGGACCTCAGTCGTCCCTCAGTCGGCCGATTGGCCCTTCAGTCGCCTAGCCCTAACTGGTCAGCGACTGGAGTTCATCCCGAACTGCAGCCGCGACATACGGCCTTCAAACCCTTCCAAACTCAATCTAAGCCCAAATCAACCCTCCTAAACCTTAGGAAATCATACTAGGACATCATACAAGCACATACAAGTCCACAATCGCACTCTAAACATACTATATACAATCAAACCCGAATGGGTCAAACATACACATTTCAAAAACGGGTTTATATGTGTCCCAGCCCCAAAATCAGTTGAAAACATGTAAATGAGGGGTCCTAGAACTCACCTTAGTAGCCTCCTCGGTTAGAGCTTCATTTTGACTCGCCACACAACGAATTCCGAGCCCGAACCACCACTTTTCTCTTCTTTCTCTCTTCTCTTCTTTTTGGCTGATTTCGCAAGTGTGGGGAGAGGGTAAGGGCTGCCCTC
>BJCO01363968.1:0-10332 GCA_018326465.1 Flaveria floridana
CAAGTAAGGTGTTTGAAGGCTTGTGGGTATAGAGATTTGAGGTCCTCCACTTGAAGGATTGCTGCTCAAAACATCATCATAATCCTCCTTTCTGTCGAGTTTTCAAAGCTGCAGTAAGGTAGTTTTGCAGCCCTTTATGGCTGCAATATTATGTTGTTTGTTATGTTACATAGCTTGTTTCATTCACATATATGATCCTTATTGTTTGGGTTTGTTTTTCCATCACAAATGGTCACTAAAGAACATTATTTTCAGCTTAAAAATGGGTTTTATTAAGTTGTAACTCCGCTGCGTTTTTCAGAAAGTTTAAGTGGTTAAACTTGATTTTATGTTCTAACAAACCCGTCACTTAATTGTTAAATAACTTTGATAAAATGTTAATTGAATTAGTGTGTTTTAAAACAAACATAAAACAACTTGTATTTAATATGATTTGGATAGAATTTTTAAAATTCTAGAAAAGGATAAGTAAAAGTTGTTGTAAAAGAAAACTAAGTGGTTAACACATATTAATTCATTAAAATTTAAATCAAAGTTTGTCAAAATCAAATAGTTTTTAAATAAGTCAAAGTATCTAAAGTTTGTGTGTTCATTTGTGCAGATGGCTGATCTAAAGTTTGAGCCAAAGCATAATGTAGCAGGTTTGCTTAACGAGAATGTTCAAGATGCTGTATCTTGTGAGGAGATGATCAGATTCCTACCGAGGACAAACTATGTCTATGCTATGTGTCATAAGCCAGTGATCTACTCAAGATTGATCAACCAATTCTAGCACACAGCCTCAGTAGAAATTGATGATAATGGAAGAAAGGTGGTGAGAGGTTTTATCACCAATGAGAGAATGCTTGAAGTATCTGAAGAACCTGTAAGAGTTGCTCTTAGATTGGGACAAAATGACCCAGCTGATTTGTCTGAACTGTCATTCAATGAATGTAGACAAACATTCATGGAAATGGGTCATCCTGATCAATTTCCAAAGAAACAGTTTTTAAGGGCAAGGGTGTACAGTCATTGGAAGTTATTATGCTACATCTTTCAGCATTGCCTGTCCAAACGAAGTGCTGGATGGAATTGATTTCCAGTGGACATTGCATCACCAATAGTTGCCATTGCTACAAACAAAAGATTGAATATGGCAAAGTGGATTCTTAATGGATTTATCTCAACCTTGAAAAAGGTATCAGGAACAAGTATTTGATGTATCCAAGGTTCCTGCAGATGATGATAAATGAAGAATATCCAGATATTCAAGTTTATGTTATTGGTGGTGATGTCATGGAACTTGAACACATGACTGAGATATCATATAAAAGACTAGCCATGATCACAAGAGCTCAAAATGTTCCTATGTTTCAGTATATGAGGGATGTTGCTAACGATAATGTGGATATCAACTTAGATCACTTCCACTTGATAGAAGGTTAACCAGTGGATCCAGCTGATCTAGTTGATGAAGCTCCTCAAGTCTTATCTGATGATGATGATGAAGAGAATGATGAAGATGATGATGAAAGTGATCATGATGATAAAGCTGATGAAAGCTCATCAAGTGATAGTGATGATGATGGTGCTGATGGTGCAGCTGAGCCACATCAAGCAGGTAGTAGTGAATCTACTGAGTCTGATCATGCTGCTGAGGCACATGATGTTGGTGAAGAAACTACTGAAGGAATGGCTCATGATGAACCAATGACTAAAGCTCAAGGTGATGAGGAAGCAGAGACTAATGTGCAAAATGAAACATTTGATTTTGATTTCATGGATGCTATGTTGTCTGAGCCTGTCTTTCACAGCATAACGCCAATTGAATCTGAAGACATTCAATTGCTACAACACATAATGTGTCTATACAGACTGATGATATCATTGATGTTCATGAGCTAGAAAAGCTAAAAGAAATCAACATGGCTTAAGAAAAGGAAATAGTTGATTTGAAAGAAGAAAATTTGAAGCTCAAAGAAGTTATTCAAATAAAGGATGCTAAGATGGTTACTGTGGTGAAAGAGAAAAATGGCATCATGAAGAATTTTGATGTAATGATAAAAGATTATGATGTAACGGAAGAAAAATTCAAAAAGCTTAATAAAGAAAACGAAATGATGAAAGACGAGTTAGCTAAATTAAAAGAAACTCAAAAGGTTGATTCACTCGAGATTGAGATTGTGTTTAAATCAATCTAGTCAACATTGAGGAAACTCCTGTTGTAGACAAGGGTGAAAGGAAGTTAGATTAAGTAGATGAATCAGTTCTACCTGAGTCTTCATCTAAAATCCAAAAGATTTATGAAATTCAGGAGGAAGGTGAGAAATATGTGCAAGAGACTATAGAAGCGTTGGATGATATTGAAGATGAGTTTAATGATGACTCGTATGATGAAGTTCTTGAATATGAAGACATTGATGAAGCTAAATTTGAACAGAACTTCACACCAGTGGAAACAGCTCAAGATGAGTTACCAATTGATTTTGAAGATAGATACAATTTTTTGGTGAAAATGAAGTATAACAGAGTATTCCTGGTTAGCTTGACTGTGACTCAGATAAACGAAGAGTATGAAAATGTATAACTACAGAGTCAGTAGCCCCAGTGGATCCAAATGAAATTGTGGTGGGGCATGGTGAATGGAACCCACTGCAAGAGAGCATTAATGTGGAAGAGATGCCGAGCTCTGAACTTCACCATCCTGATCCTGATGAGATGAGCATTCTAGCTTTGAGATCTTGGCTACAAGCTAGAAACTATCCATGGAAGAGGCTAAAGAGACTTCAAGGTGAATCATTGAGGAACCTTGTTAGAAGCTTTCAAGCCACCGAGAAACAACATAACAAGATGATCATTCTGGATACCAATAATCCTCAATACCTTAAGATAACTAAGAGGGCAAGGACGTTAAAACCACAAGACATCCGGTCGATGGCTCAAAAGACAAATGTGTATGAGAGAAAAAAAGAGTTTATGAAGATGTTTCCTGAATCAGACAAACAAGCTTACAAAGTTTCTCTTGATCAGAAACAACTATTCAATAAAGCTAGATCGATTGGAGACTTTGTGAGAAATGTATTGCAGAAAGGACAATCAATCTCTGAGCTTCTAAATGCTATGATTGGTCCTGATTCTACAAACCAAGTTAAGATTGTTTCATGGAAGTATGATGAGATATTTGATGCCTTCCTGATTAAATGAGTAAATGCAGTGTGTGATGTATATCATTTTTACTCAAGCATTATCAAGCTCCCAGTTCAAGACCTAAAGGAGTTGAATAAACTGCCTTTAATTATTCCAACTGGAGTTAAACGTGGTGATATGTTTGTTGAGCTGTTAAACAGGGGGATAACTAGAGCAAGTGCATTTTTAGAAACAAGATGCTCATAAGAAGATAATGAGTATTTTGCTACTTTGAAGAAGAATAGAAAGATTAAAGGAAAACAATCAGAAGATGAGCACTTCTTGATTGATTTTTGTAATGAGTATTTTGAGAAAGTAACTACTCTAGGATTGAAAGTTACAGAGGGGACTCAAAAGTCAAAACCAATCCTGCGATGGTTCTACAACACTAAAACATTCAAGCTCAAATTAGTCCGAAATCTCAAGAACTAGGATGAGGATATGATCACATTGTTTGGTGTGTTTGAGCTTAAACTGTTACACCTAAGCTATATCTCTTTCCTATCAGTCCAAAAATTTAAAAGAGTATCTCCAGAGATTGCAGAGAACGATAAGAAATACTTTTTGTCAATCATTAAAGTAATGAATGCTGCAATGAAGAGAATCTCACGAAGGAAAGCATTAACTCATGCCAACATAGTCAAGAAAGATATTAAAGAGATTGAATTTATGAGAATATCAAGTAAAGGTGTGTTGGAAGTGTATTCGAAAGGTAGTTCAAAACCTATTGAGTTGTATGCTAACATTGATATTACAGGATTATCAATAGATACACTTGAGGTGATGAGCAAGATGGAGATAAAGACAAACGAGGAAAAGCCTGAACAAGGTGTGTTATCAAGCAAGTTCAAATCTGCTATTTCTAAAGCCTTAAAAGAATAGGAGCTATACAAAGAAAAGCCGATGTTAAAGATTAAAGAAGAACCTGAAGATTGTTTTGAAGTTTAAAGATGGATGGAAAGAGGAAAGAGGATTGAAGATGAAAAGAAGAAAGAAAACTGAAGTAGAGAAGACTAAAGCAGAGAAGACTGAAGCAGAAAAGATTAAAGCTGAGAAGATAAAGATAAAGAAGATTGAAGATTGATGAAGACTGAAGACCATGTAAATATTAGGGAGAGTATTGTTAGTACTTCTTCAAGATTAAGATGTTGTCTTTAATTGTCTTTGTATTTTAATTTTTTCAATAGTATAGGGACTTATGTGTAAATATATGTTCCTTTAGTTTCTTTGATTAGTATAAATAGGATTATATGTATTTTGTGCAGGTAGACGTAGATGCTTGAAGTCTCTCAATTGTACATTGTAATCCTTGCAACTATCAATAGAAACTGCTATGAATTTTTGCAATTGTTGATTACTTTGTTCATATAATTGGTAATTGCTTAATCATAACATAGAGTCGATCCATTTGAACCTATCACCCCTCAAAATTCTCAGACTAAAGCTTAATAAGAGAAAGAGAGACTGTTAAAGAATTATATGGTCAAACATATATTAAAACGGGATTCTATAATAACTTTGATAGTTATCATAAAAAGATTGAGAGAAGCATGTGAATGAATGAATCCCATAAATCACAAGTTTTTATGAAAGTTCATTCTAAAATAACTCACAAAAGATGTTGCTTTCGTATCACATTGCAAGAAATTGCATTCATCAACATAAATCACTAAGTCAACAACAATTTCATAATTCAATTTCTCAATAGAAAACATTTTTTTACAGATGCTAAGTTTCATAATAATTCTATTCCATAGAATCTTTTGTTGGAAAACAAAAGTTTTAAAATAATGAAAACTTGAGCAAAACTATAGTTGTTGATAAGGTAAAAAAATGTTACATGAAAGCAAAACCAAACCTTTGGATAATTCTTTACAATCTAACGAAAACGAGAAAATATTGGCAAAACCTATTAAGAAATGGAAGGTTAAATGAAAACAAATGTTTTAGATCTGGTAAAGTATAATGTTTTTATGATAAATGTGATATGATTTTAAAGTCTGTTACATACATGGATAAAAACAATGTACTAAAGTTAACCTTTTCTTAAGTTCCTTAAGACATATTAGTTAATCACTTCATGTAGGAATGACCACGACAAACTATTGATAGCTTATGGTACGTTGATTGCGGTTGTTTTAGGTATATGACGGATAACATATCACTATTACACAACATTTAACCTCATAATGGTGGCTCTGTTTTTTTCGCTATAGATAAAGGATGTAAACAAACCAAGAAAAGGATTGTAGCAAATGGTGTGTTAAGTTTTGAAGATATTAGTTTTGTTGCAAAGATAAAAAATAATTTGCTCAGTGAGTCTTACATTTATGATAAAAACTATTCAACACATTATTGAGCAAACTAATGTTTAATCATGAAACCTGGTTTTAGGATACCCAATGAATGGTTATTATTTAGGACTCTATGAGAAAATGATGCATATATGTTGGAGATGCATAGTTCTAGGACTTTGGTAACAACATCTTGCTTATTATTGAAAGCCTCCGAGTGTGATTCAATTATATAGTATCATCGACTATGACATGTCAACCTCAAAACCATGAATAAATTGGATCAACGGAATTGTTATTGGTTTACCAATGAAAGAATTTCAACTTTTAGAACATTGTCTTTCATGTTAGAACGACAAAAAAGCATATACTTACTCATAAACCCGTTACATACAACTTGTTGAATTTGATCTTACAACTATTACATATTGATCTCTTTGGTTTAGTAAGTTTTTTAAATTTGGGTCAAAGTTTTTTAAATTTGGGTCAAAGATCCTATTGTTTGGTTGTTACTGAAAAATATTTTAGATTTACTTGGGTTTTCTTTTTAGAACCTAATGATGAAACACCTCATTTGCTAATAACGTTCATGACTATTTTTTGAAAATAAAACTAAAAAGAAGATAAAATGCATCTGTAGCGATAATGGAGCAAATTTTGTCAATCGTGTATGAAATGATTTTTGCAATTCAAAAGGAATAGAAACATAATATAGTGCAGCAAGAACTCCACAACAAAACAGAGTTGCTGAATAAAGAAACAAAACTTTGATTGAAGTTACTTAAACAACGCTTTCTGAAGGCAAACTTCCTTTATTCTTTTGGGCGGAAGCAGTTAATATTTTATGTTATGTTTAGAATTTTGTGTTAATCAATAAGCAACAACAAATGAATCCTTATGAAATTTTCTTCAAATGTCAACCTGTCACACCCCGGGCCCAGGTAGGATGGGATGTCACAGACTAGCAACAACATATGGCAGTAGAAACAAACCATCATAAGAGCACAAAAGGAGAGAACATCACATGGCGTTAATGTTTAAAGGAAAAACTAGGCTAGAAGTAGGTCTAGCCCCCAACACAAGTACATAATTTATTAGTACAAATCATTTCCAACAATAACAAGTGTAAATTGTTCAAAATGTTTTAAAACAAAACAAGCCAATGCCATGGGTTATGGAGCTAGGTCAAGGTCTTCTACAACAGCTAGACTCCCATCACCGATTACTTGAAACATGCTTAAAAGAAAATTGTGTCAACTAAAAAGTTGGTGAATTCAAGTGCTTAAAGTTTAAAAACAAAAGTATTCAATAGAATCCACATTTGATTTAAAAGAATCATAGTTTCATTATTGTGGGGGATCAAAATCAACCCTGCACTTAGTCCCGACTAGCCTCCTCAAAAGTTAAGTGATACTGGTTAATCCCGAAGGAAGAACTGAGCCTCAAACCAATGTACCATACCTATCGGACGGTCCACCATAGTATCTTATAAAACCTGTTACATGCCACAAACGACACCGCAGGATCTCAGTGTGGTACCCTTCCCGTTCATCACGAAAGGCACTGTGTGCGGGGGATTCCCCAAGTAGATTTACCTATATAAAACAAGCGGTTCACACAAGAATTAATGACTGTGATACAAGTATCAGCATGTATAAACACTACCATAACATATAGCATCAGAATATAGCATAAAAATAGTTCAGGTTAAACAGAGCATGCTTCATCCCAAAAACAGTAGTAAAAAGGGGTTCACTAGAACTCACCTTAAGATTCAAGCAAAGGATTCTTCATGTACCAGGAAAAGTTTCAAGTCTAGCACCCTATCATCAAAATTTAAGTGATAAGCCATTGATTTTAAGGTTATGGAAGGTGCACTAGGTGTGCCATGAGGTTCAATGTCCAACTAGATTTTGATTTGTTAAGGCTTGTATAAAAAGTTTCCTTTTATAGTAAGTTCAGGTTTCTTAAGGAAAAATACATGTTTTACTATGTTGGATAATTTATATAAGTTAATTTAAGTTCATGAAATGATTATTAGTTCAAGGGGTCGGTTTATAGGGATTTGGCAAAATTTACAGTTTAGTCCACTCAGTTTCAAAATTTACATTTTCTACCCTAAAGTTTGCTTCTTTCCATTTATTGACTTTTATGGATAAATAATAGAGTTTTGGAGTTAAGTAACTCATTTAAAATATGTTAACTCCCAATTTCACATAGTTTATGTTCGGGTTTAGGGTTTTTACGTTTTACATTACCGGTTACGGTAAAATCGAAGGTTTTTAACGGTTAAGTATTAATTTACTATATTTTGAGTCTTATCTTTTAAATGTAATTTTAATAACTTTTTGTAAGTTCACAACTTGTTGAGAACGTATTTTAAGCCTCTTTTATTTGAAATACTCGTTTTTAGGTTTAACCCGTTATAACGTGTTTTTACCCGTAATTGACCGTTTAAAACTTGTTTGACCAATTTTTCAACACCTTTAAGTCTTATAGCACCTAACTTACTGAAATAATATGGTTTCCACAGATTTTGGTTTTATACCATTATTTCTTAGATTTTCCTCAAACGTTACTCGATTAATACCCGTTTTTAACTAAAAATTCCTTTTAAGTTGTCTTTTACCATTTAATAAACAAATCCGATCCAAAACACTTTTTTAACCCTTTTGGAGCCTGTAATTCTTTTTAAAATGGTTAAAACCTAAGTTCTCTTATTTTTTAGTCGTTTCACTACCTTTCGGGTCCCAAAATAAGCTCAAAATATCTACAAGTCCATACTTTTATTATTTTCAGCCATTAACATCACCTTATACACCTAATAACACAAAAACTTACTGAAATAATAGTTCTAACTCACCGTTTTATCATATATCCCAAGAACAAGTTGTAAAATAGTGATTTCACCATTTTCACCCATTACATATGTGTAAAACGTTATAACTCATGTTTAAACATTACCAAAACCTTTTGTAAATTTAAAAACAGGTTATTATAAGGTTTGAAAACTATTTTTGAGCAGGTTATAATCTTTTCTTCGGAGGGTTACAAGATGTGCAAGTTAGATGGTGCAACAACACCCAAAAAGAGGGTTTTCATGGTGTAAATCGGGTTACGCCCATAGAATGACAAACCTAATGAATAAGATACCTTCAATTATGTTAAAAGCTTCTCAACAACATGGTTGTAGCAGCAATTTTATGTTAGATCAAAGAATGGTAAGATTTTTGAGAGGAAAATGAAGAAAATACAAGATATAGCCTTATTCGGGTATGATGTTGCTAACACTTCGAGTGGTTTATGATTTGGAGAGTTTAGAGGGACAAGATGAGCTGGAGAATCTTGAACAAGTGCTGGAGAATCTCGAACGGTATGAACCGTGCAACAAAAGCTCTCAAAATGCCACTTTCTTGCTTGTTTGAGCTTGGCCGATGATGGTTTGTTGTTGTTCATTGAGTTTTGTGGCTGAAATAGTGATGGAACCATGTGTGTGTGTGTGTTTCTTCTAGAGAGAAACCGAGATGGAGAGGGTGAGAATGAGAGGAGTGTGTGTTTGAGAAGTGTGTGTAGTTTGCATGAAATGGGAGTGGAGGAAAGGGTGGTAGTGTTTAGTGGGGAAGAGAGGAGTGGATAGGTGAAGAGGGGGGTGGCCAAGATTGTCTTGTTGTGGGGGTTTTAGTTTTAATTTTAATTGGTAAATAATATTGTGTAGTATTAATTTGTAGTGTAGTGTAGTATATAAGATGGTAAAGTTTAGTTAGTTGGTAAGTGTTGTGCATGATCATGCATGCATTAATCCAAGAATTATGTGTTCATACACATTTGAATTATCTCAATTAGAATTAAATTATGCTAAGGTGACTAATTGACTTTCCCGGAACACTAAGTTAAAGCCTGAACTAGCTAAATCATCATAAAAAGGCACATGAAATTGTTGGATTATTTATGCCCAAGACACATAGAACATCGATGTGGTTAGTACGTGATGATCCGAGTAGGGTCATACCCAATAACAAGTTTAGCAAACACCAACAAATATTTAATGGATGATATGATCATGGAATTAAATATTTACACCAATTTAGAAAATAGGTTTTCTAAATAAAATTGTATATGAGATAGAATAACCTATAAGGATATTTTGTCCATGGACATTATAGGTAATGTTATTTAAGTTGGTTAAATAACATAAAATAATAATAGTATGTGTATAAGCTATATTATTAAAAGGTTAATTATACAACTTATGATGTAACTAGTTAATAAATAAATTGGTGTTTTAAAATTGGGGGGAAATCCATTTTAAAACTCAATTTCGGCCGCCCCCTTAAGGGGTATGCTTGGTCTTTTGTTGCTTTGGAACAACAACCACATTCACTAGTTCACACAACACACTTTGGCACTCTCTCTCATACGTGCAAGAACAAATTTTTCTCTCATCTTTGAAGAAGAACAAGGCTGAAAAAGGGGGTTTTTCTGCAGCTATATTCTTGCACATTTTGGTGTTAAATCCTAGCAACAAGAGGTGTTTGCTTCACACTTATGGGTATGCAAGCTTGAGGACATCTACTTTGGTGTTTTGGTCTTTCAAGAACCTCATCCTCTCCTTCTATCTCACGAATTTTGACAGCTTTTGGAAGGTAGTTCCATATGTTGTTTTGGTTGTTATTTCTTCTTGATAGCTAGTTGATTCACATATAAATGATCCTATGTTCTTGGGTTTGTTATTGCTAAGTTATATGCCTTAATTTTCGGTTTACAAAACATAATATTAAGGTTTGTTTCCGCTGTGTTTTTCATGTTTAAATGGTTAAACTACTTTGATATTATGTCCAACAAACCCAACATTGGCATCTAGAGCCGGATATGT
>BJCO01363969.1:0-13583 GCA_018326465.1 Flaveria floridana
CTTTTGAAATAAATATTATTTAACATTGATTACAATAACGTATTGACCAATAATAATTTGTTAATGTAAAATATTAGTTAAAGTACATTTATAAGAAATAACCTAGAATAACTCTCGGAAATAATTTGTGAAATTAAATATATATATATATATATATATATGATTAATTCATAATTAAAGATAATATAATGTCCACTAATAATTTAGTGATTTAAATTATTATTTAAAGTCCATAAAAATAACCATTAGTCATTATGTTTGGTTGATAGAAATTTATTGGAATCCAAAATTTGAAGGATTTCAAATTCCACCGACCCCCGCCACCTACCATCCCCGCCCACCACCAACTGACACTACCAACGACCATCATGCTCCCCGCCAACCTCCACCGTCTAGTGTCACCGACTGCTACCGCCGCCAACCCGACCGCCGACACCGCCGACCCCCAACTGTCGCCCCCGGCTGCCGCCGCCACCCTCAACTATCCATTGTCGCCGACCACCACCTTCGACTATTGCCGACCGCCGAACGCCACCTCCAACCGTTGTTGCCACCCTTGACCACTAACCGCCACCAATCAAGCCAGAACTGTTTGATGCCCCACCCACTGCCCGCTTGTCGTCCTGCCCCCGACAACCCAATCCGCCAGCAACCAATCATGTCATCACCGTTGTCGACAATCGACGGTCGTCGTTAACCGCATCTGCCACCTACAAGCGCTCGTCTCCACCAACCGCGCACGTAGCTGACCACTGACCTTTGTTGCCAAACCACGTCGGTTTTAGACAGGCTCAACGACGAATGTTGTTTTCAGCGGCCAACGCGATCGGTTGGTGAAGGCGATGGGGTACCGTCGATTTTCAGCAACGGGCGCGGTTGGACGGCGTTGGTGGTCGCGGTCGATTGTCGACGGTGGTGGTGGTGGCGGTCAATGGTATGTAGTGGCGGTGATTAGTGGTCATGGAGGTGGTGGCGGTTTGTAATGGGTGATAAATTTCAATTCTATTATAAATGTTTTGTAACTAAAAATGTATCTGTAATTTAAATTCCCTTTATAGATTCCAATTTCATTTATTCTAAATTTTTTGAATAATATTGAATTCCAAATACAACTTCTTTCAAATCTAATTTAAATTACAATTCCAACAAATTTTACGAACCAAACACGCCTTAAGATTTCTAATCGAAATAAACACATAAAAACTGATTTATTGACAAGATTGACAACACACAAAACAAAAACTACAGCAACAAATTGAAGAATAGCAATTGGAAATTCTTGGAAAAAACAGTTTAAGAGGTTATATTCATAAAAAATAGAATTTGACAACTTGCAACTCATTGATCCATTTCTGTTTTAGTTATTTTATTTACTTGACCCCTTTGAGATCAAGCACAACCCAATTCGACTCCTTAATAATAAAACAAGTTTGATTCGATTGTAGGCATAATTATTTGGAACAAACGTACGTACATACGTATAGAGATGCGATGGTTCTGGTACAAACCGTATACTAACTAAAACTGTGAGAACAGATCAGACTCGTTGATTAATAGATTAAAGGCTAAATTAATTACAGGTTATAATTTCAATTAAGGTAATAGTTAACGAGGAAAAAGGCAATTTAGTAAAGGCTAGTTGAGAAAGTGCATATAACGTTTAATACATGTGTATTTATTTTTCCAAACCTCTAATACATGAAATGTACCACTCTTATTTGAACTTATTGATTCCTGATGAGGTATATTTAAAACCTATGGAACAAACCTTAAAACTTATTGATGCCTAGTGAGGCATGATTAAAAATATGTTTGAAAATGATTGTGACTGAAACGGAAGGAAAAAGTAATAATAAAGTGATAAAAAATATTATTTAATTAAAATTAGAGAGAAAAAGTATTTTTTTTTAATTTGGTTATAAGTATAAGTATAAGGAATAAAATATGAGCGCTTTTAGATTGTAAAAAATGAACTTCTAGTACAAATATTTACTTTATAAAATATTATATTTAAATAAATTGGTGACTCATAATAAATTGCATAAATGCTAGAAGACGTTGAAGAACTATTGAGGCATAATAAATTGTAACCTTTCCTCTCGTAAAATAAATACCTACTTTGCGGTGTCATTTTGTTTTTATTTATTTAGGGATATCCTCTATTGTTAAAAAAATGTCAAAAAGATATAAATGGGATTCCTACTTTCATTGTTTCATTCACTATTGCTTCTTGAATAGTTACAAAAGTTTTCCATATAAGGAGGTAATAATAAATTTAAAACAGTTTAGATTCACCTATAGAAGCTTTTCAGAACCAGATCGGACGTCGAACCGGACGCCTTACTGTTTTGGTGGTCGGCCCGGATTTAAAAACCGGATGACGTCATAATTATATATATAGTATATTATATATATAGATATATATATAATCAAACATAAGTAAATTATATATGATTTATATATGTGTTTTATAGTTGTATATAAAACTTAACTATATTTATGTATCTAACACACTAATTTATGGTTCAGTGGGATATACTGAGTATGTTTGTTTGTTTGTTTTGTTTACTAATTTATGGTTCAATATCCCGTTTTTACCCAAAAAAATAAAAAAAAAATAATACCAAAATCCAGTCTGAACCGGTCCGGTTTTCCGGTTCGACCAGACAAAACCAAACTATAGCTGAACGGACCGGCCACCGGACCAATCCCCGGTCGGACCGGCCGGTCCGATCCGGTCGTGGAAACATTGTTTAGAAGTATATAATCAAGCCACTTAGTGTTGCATGTAGATGGACATAACGGGTCAAAACATTTTTTCAAATGGAAGATTTCAAATGATGTTAAAACCAAATCAGTCTAACAACAAACTCCATCAATCTAACAAATCAAAACCCTAACAAACTAAGAATCATGTTAGCTAAGAGAAATATCTTGTAGAGAACACCTATTGTAACTTAAATCCAAAACTCAAAATTAAGCGCAACACCAATCAATCAACACCTGAGATCACAAAACGTAAAGCTTAATGAAAATTAAAAACACATAAGGTAAAGAAACTGCTAGATTATTATTTTATTATATTTTATTGAATGCCCAAATAGACCAGATTAAAAGACAAAAAGAACTGAATATGACAAAATAACGAACTTCATCTTCTTTTACCCTTTTTTTAAAACAGATTAAAATTTAAAAGTGTGTGAACCACCAAATTGTGTGCATAACTTTAATAGCTTAACTTCATAGGAGATTTAACTAAAAAACAAAAAGAAAAAAAAGACCTTTAAAAAATCAAAATAGAGGTTTCACCAAAATGAGTGTATTTTTGCATGGGAAAATTGCTAAAATGGACATTTGACCAACATAATTTGTTAAAATACAAATTAAATTTTATAATTAGTAAAATATTCCTTCAATGCTTCATATCAAGCCACCTAAGCGACATTCACACAAAAAATCTCGCCCCTTACTTTTCTTAAGAAAAATACATTTTTTGATTAAAGACTTTTATGAATGCCTTGTAATTATTAATTTTTTATCAATAAAATAATAAAATAATAAAAAGTGATTTATGTATTTATATAAATCTTCCCATCTTTGATGTATTTGATAATAAAATATCGGTATTTTTAATACATAATTATTTAAACAAAATGAAATTACAAAATTTTTTATGATTTTTTTAAATCTCGCCAAGTGTATGTAAAGATTTTTATAAATTTATTAAATTTTTACAAATTTCTCCATAACCCTTTAGCGAAAACATTGGATTTTAAACTAATTTGTTTTAAAAAGAAACACTAGGTCAAACACCGTTTCCCTTTTTGCTCAGAATGTTTTTGTTTCACCAAAATGGTATACTTTCGAAACAACAGTAGGTCTGCTTTATACCATTTTGCATATTTTCTCAGAATGTTTTTGTTTCACCAAAATGGTATACTTTCGAAACAACAGTAGGTCTGCTTGTTATACCCATATTTCTACTTTTAGAAGAAACATACCTGGTGGTCCGTCCAAGTAGAATGCAGCTTTCTGAAAACAACATTGTGATACCAGCTTTCTACAACTTCATTTTTAATAACCAAATTTCAAATCTGAAAACAAACAAACAAGTTTCAATAGTAAAAAAGAGAATATTATGCCTTTGTAATTAAAAATTAAACAGCTGCAGGAACAAACTGTATATTGATAACAGTAAATAACAGAACTCTACCATTAAAAACTCAAAGCAAAAAACAAATATTAATACCATGATGACATAGGCTGCTGTGCGGAAAAACTATCAAACAACAAAAATATAACAAAGGGTTGATTATTACAGCAAAATCAGCAGATATAAAGTGCATAATAATGTCATTTGTTTTGGAAAACAGAAAGAACATTAGAACCTAAAATAATGGGCAAAATAAGCTAAACTTAAAGTTAACACCTGGTCGTAAAATGGTAAACTAATTAACTTAAAATTTAATAATAGTTCATACTTCATAAACCCTAAATACTAAAATATGAATAAACCATAATTAACGGTTTCAACAAAAATAATTTGAGAAATAAAGTAGCAAATATGATGATAGCATTTGTTTTTCATATAGAGATCAACATTCTTATTCTTCTTCTTTCTTCTTTCTTCTTTCTTCTTCTTTCTTCTTTCTTCTTTCTTCTTTCTTCTTTCTTCTTTCTTCTTTCTTCTTTCTTCTTTCTTCTTTCTTCTTCTTTATTATTATTATTATTATTATTATTACCTTTTTGGCATTCAAACCACATAGCTAATGAAAATGGAAAGAGTGGGACTTCGATTCATCAAGTTAATTTATTTTTACAATGTTTCATTTAAAAGAAAACAGAGAAAATGATTAAAAAGGTTTATCATTATTACCTTGGGTCTCAAGCTTCCATTCACCTAAAAAGTTGCAACCCGGCAGAACGCATGTTAATATCCCACATCTGAAAATTATATATTAATGATGCTATAAGGTCTATAAGAACAAAGATAATTGGTTATTTCTAAAAATATTTAACCAAGCTATTCAAGCATCATAAATATGACAATAACTTATTATAAAAAAGAATAAAATCCTTGAAACACATACCTCAAGGGTCATGGAATCATGACTTAGTATATACATAGCCTCATTGCAAACTTAATACCTAAAATTGCAAAAATAACCCTTTACAGAAGATGCAGAACCCGGGGCTTCACGTTCATCAAAACTGCAGCAGAAAACTGATAATTTTTAAAACATTTATAAGGAACTTTTCAGAAAGAAAATAAGTTATACACTAACAATTTACTGTGGTTGTCACATAAAGTTGATTGTCACGAGTCAATAAAACTAAATGAGCCTTTTGAGCTACTATATGCCAACATATTACAGTGTGAAAGATGAAATTATGTTGAAGGTATCACCTCTGCACCGATGCATAAAAATGAGTATTTAAACTCCTAGCTTGACTTAACCAAACCATTGGTCACTGTTTTTGGTTCAATTCACACACTTAGAAATAAATCTATACATAGCCATATGCCCATATGCCTACTGTACACACTTTAGTCGGAAGCCTGTGTAACTTACACACAACGCATCAGCAATCAAACTCCACATATAGTTTCAATGTATACTATCTGTTGAAACCTGGAAAATAAGAAATATGGAAAA
Source organism: Flaveria floridana (assembly GCA_018326465.1). NCBI lineage: Eukaryota > Viridiplantae > Streptophyta > Magnoliopsida > Asterales > Asteraceae > Flaveria > Flaveria floridana. Next base: position 5,658 of record BJCO01363969.1, read on the forward strand.
GATAATGAACATCAGCAGGTTAATCTGAATATATATAACTTGTTATCAACTGAACTGATATGCATTAACCTGTTTATTTAATTTTTAAATCCTTGCCATAACATTCGTTGCTTCTGCTGATAAAAAATGAATGCCTAATACTAAAATGGTCCTGATTTGAACTAAATTGGCTTAGATCAAAAAGATCAACTGAAAATCAAATCAAAAGGGCTTTGCAAATTTATAGTTTCAGATCAACACTGATAAGTTTATATTCGATTTGCCAAATGACAATGTCACAATGAACAGTCAGATATTAAAAAATAAACAAATCTGTGTGATCTATTATTTTCTAAGGATGGATATATACCTATATGCAACCAAATATGTAATCAACTTTTTATATGCATGCATGATACAAAAATCAAACCTATATAATTAGTATGCATATATAATAAGTAACTCTAATCTAGTTCAATAAAGATTAATATATGATATAATCATAACTTAACCACCCTCCCAAAAAGGAATTGATATGGTGAGTGGTGACACACCATAAGAACGAAACCGATATGGCGATATCATCTTTGGGTCCCGCACTAAAATGCGTCCACCAATTGCATCTACTTTATCAATATATATAATGCAGGACTGGAAAATTAATAAACAATTAAAGAGAATATTGGAAATTATAGACAAGTTCGGAAGTGTTATATACATCTTTCACTGTGCAAAGAGTTGAGAACCTTGCCTATAATATGTCGAACACTCTAAAGAGACTTTTAATCATCTTCTGTTTTGCTATATTCTTTCTTTGAACCCTGCAAAGTTTCTCTCACTGCAAATGTAAAGTCATTCTATTGTTAATCTAGCATAGCAGAGCAAAATAAGTTTTACGTTTTATAAAATTATAATAATGGCTGAAGGTATATAGATCATTGCCCAAGTGAACTGTGAAAGAGCTAACAATGAAAATGCCAACAATTTATAATATACAGAGAAGCTAATCAAGCAGCAAAGGCAACTGGACACATACACAAACAAACTATATCCAAACTGAGACTTTGCACCACTTGAAAATTCTAACCTAAAATTCACTTATGATCCATCATAAAGGACACTAATATATTTATCATACTAGAAACCAAATTCGCTTGCGATCCCACGGCTATACTTAAATGTCATAAGTACCAACTCTTGTTCAACAACAAAGCAATTTAAGAAAATATGTAACAAATGATTTCTAGTTAACAGTGTTTGGACATTACTCATAATAGTGCCAAGAGTTAAACTACAAGTCAACAATTCTACAAGAGAACACAGCAAGCACACACGGTTCAAGAGCTAAGACCATACACACCAACTGATAAATCTATATTTAGCAACAAACTACTATGGAGTTTCTAGTGTTAATTACATTTCATGTAATGGTTCAACAATAGCAAAACAGTGTTCCAACCTCAATCTTAGGGGTATTCAAAGCCCTGTGTTGAATAATTTTGGAAGCCCTACACTCACCTCTCTTATGAATAAGATAAACCTTTGATCCATATTTGGTGAATAGTGAGCTTCCTCCATGGCAGATTCACCGCCATCGGTTTATTTCTAAAAATTTGGAGGATGATGTGTAATATTTTGAATGTAATAGTGGACAGTTAGTTGACCGTTAACCGTTAGTTACTTTTAGTTACAAGTCAATAAAAGTCAACTATATGTAGTCAAAATAGCTATAAATAGGGAAGGTGATTGTATGATGAGGTAGTTCGGAAAATAACAGAAATTCCTTTCTTCTCCTGTTCTAACTGTTGTAACTAACTTTCGAAGAACTCTTCTTCAAGTTCTTCAGAGTGTTACTTAGTTTAACCATTGTTAATTCAATCTTGAGCTAATTCAATTAGAAACCACATCAGAGGAGCACTTCACAAACAGCACAAGCGGAAGAACAAGATACCCTTGTTCCAAAACCATGATATCCCCTCACCGATCAACCGCTTCATGACGGTACTGGTATCGACAATAGCAATAACACAATCAGCAATAAAAACTTTTGATCTAGTGAATACTTCAAAAGGAGGTGATGAGACAACAACATTATTAACAGTTTCAGAAAAGATTTGAGTACCAAATTGAATCGACTGTTGTTGACATCGCTCCATGAGTTCAAACCCTAGCATACCTTTGTGGGGTTGTTTGATAGCTTTTGGAGTTGTAACATGTGGAGTAAGAGTTGTACAAATTTCAAGAGTTTTTGATAAAGTTACCTTTATACCCATTCAATATCTACATCTGCATCTACATTCTAAATCTAATCTAGTACAATACTAATAATAATACTAATAAAAGATTACAATCTATCTAATCTAATCTAGTAAAAGATTACAAGTCTCGGACACATGTCATCATGATAATTCACCTCACAAACTTGCCAACAATCTCTCAGTCGATCACTCAACACAATTGGGAATTCATCATCAAATCGAGACTTCTTCACTCAACACAAGTGGGAATTCATGACCTGCATGTTTCTTTCCAACAATCTCTCAATCGATCACTCAACACAATTGGGAATTCATCATCAAATCGAGACTTCTTCACTCAACACAAGTGGGAATTCATGGGGAATTCATGACCCACATGTTTCTTTCCAACAATCCCTCAGTCGATCACTCAACACAATTAGGAATTCATCATCAAATCGAGACTTCTTCATTGAGAATCATCATCATTGAATTCCATGTTCTTATCTTCGTTTGAAGAAAACCTTACGGGAATAGATGTTGAAAGTTCTAACCATTTCTCGCAAATAGGGGAGTAAACGAGCCAACCCCACTCGCAAGCAACTCGAGACAACTCGAAAAAAGCTCGAATCGAGCCAAGCTTAAACGAGCTTAAGTCCAAGCTCGAACTCATAAAAAAGCTCGAATCGAGCTCGTGCTGGCTCGCGGGCCTAAACGAGCTTTTTGCTTATATAAATATATATTTTCATCCTATCCTACTACTAATAAATAAAAATAAATGTAGCCACGTGGCAGCATTCTAACCTCCCTACTCTTGACAAATCCCGCCTAAAACTAATCACACGAGGATTCTTTGATCCGACCCGGTTTAGTTTTCACGCCCCTAATCAAGCTTCAATACGGATACCCATCCCAGTCGTTCTAAACTTCTAATCTTCAGCCTTCTCACCATGGTAACCATTGATCTTCCTTGATTATTCATTTTTAATTTAACATGGCTAAATTCACACCTTTTTCATGCTTTTATTAAACGATGGTTCTATTATATACAAAGATCAAGCTTGACTCTTTATACACTTTTGTATCCAAACCATTAAGTGAATAATCCAAATATTGGATTATGTATTTAGCTCAAAAGATATGATAAAGATTGGTCTTATAAACTTAAACTTAACCCTATATATAATTTAATATTTAAACCTGTTAACTCGATAATTTAACAACGATTAATTTGATTTGAAGCTTATAATTAGAGGTGGCAAAATAAGTCCAAAGATGTGATTTTGGGTCATAATGGGTGCTTTAAAAATAAAGATGGGTTAGAATGGATTAGATAAAAAATACAAGGGGGTCAAGATGGGTTAAAAACTTTTTTGAAAAAAATAAACATAGGTTAAGATGGGTTTTCAAAATTAGATCTACAAGTCACAATAAGTCAATGTTTCTTTCACTCAAATTGATCGCCTCCGTCACACAAGGCACCACCGCACCACCACCACATCACCACCGGTCCACCACACCACCACCACACCTACAGCCTCCCACCTCTGTCGAGTTTCATCGCACATCACCACCGGTCCGCCGCGTCACCACCGATCCACCGCGTCACCACCGATCCACCGCGTCACCACCGCACCTACACTCGAGCTCCGCATCAGTCTCGACCTCCATTGAGTTTCATCGCTCACCACCACCACACCTACAGTCGGGCCTCCGCTTCACCACCGCATCATCAACGTCGGTTTATTGAAGGTGCCGACCTTTTATAGATGAAGTCATATATGTATCGCTTTGAGCTTGTATATGCATCTGTCTATATGTGTTGTTGGATTGTAGAAAATTAGTAAAATAGTATTGATTTTTTTAAAAATGATCCATCCTGATCCGAACCATCCTGATCCAAACCCATCCTAACCCAAACCCATCCTGACCTTTTTTTCTAAATAACCCATCCTAACCCAAACCCATCCTGACCCAAATCCATCCTAACCTAACAACCAACCCAATCCAACCCGCCCATTTTGCCACCTCTACTTATATTGTTTGAAAGTCACCAGCCTTTTTTCACTGTGAGCTCTGATGCAGAACCATAAACCAAAAATGTTCAGTCTTTTCATGGTGACATCAAAGATAGAAGCAATTGTTCAAAGTCATCAAATTGTCTACATATAGATGATGAACATACTGATAGAGATGAACACCATTTGCTGTAGCATGTGGGATTTTATGAAACAAGGTCGTTGTATCATGCCTAATTGCCTTTCATAGAATAATATTTTTAGAATTTTTGTTATTTAACAATAAAAATATGTCCGGGCTAGAATCTCCTGGTCTGCCCTTTTACTGGGGTAAACGTATTACATTGAGTACCAAATATTGTGACTTGACTACTAACTCTTAACTTGCAATGCCTTTAAGTTAATAATTTTACTGTATTTGTTTAGTTTTTTAGACTTGACAGTATGAAGAGTTTTGGCACTAATCTATTAAACATGACTTTTATGTCAATAGATTTGTTACCATGCTGCTCAATGCAATAACTTTTTAGTGTACTTTAGACTGTTTAATCAAACTAAAATCTTGTGAATCGTTCGATTTATTTTCTATAGGTTTGGAATGTTTCATGTGAAAGGAGGGTGGGGCCACTATCCACCTTTTTAATGAGATAAAACAACTCAAAACAGGGAAGCACAAGCTTAATTAGGCTTCGGAATGAAAGGGAAGCATATGGATACATTCACTCTACTACCCTTGAAAAGGTTTTGTGAAAACATTATATCTACAAATGTCATATGTGATTAATGATGATGACATCGACAATGATGATGAATCAGAAAAAGTGATAGTGGATAGAGAAAGCACGAGGCAGATTCTATACATACTTTCAGAAACGGGCGAAAGGTGTCAAAAAGAAGAAAGGAGGACTCCTTGTTGAGATACAAATTAGGGTGTTTTTAGTTTATATATGAAACAAATCAAAACTTTTTGAAACATGATTTCATTGGTTGTACCAGACTACCCGTGAGCAGATTTAGGTTGTATTTTACTCTCAAACGGGTCAAACAATAACGAAAACAGCTAAAAGGGGGGACATGTCAAATGGATCGAATATGACTCAAAAGTGTAGAAAGGGGAGAAAATAGAATTATTATTCGTTTCATGTAATGATACTGTTTTGGCAGGGTTAGTCCAGTCTGAACTCTTTTATACCTAAATTTGTTTTGACCTGTTAACCAATGAGTTTGACCAGGGCCGGCTCAACAGTTTTGGGGGGCCCAATCGAACTAAAAAAATAGAGCCCTAATCAAGAGACTTTTTTTGCCTAAATATCTTATGCCTAAAGCAACTTAAGGCCACAAATCAAAGGCTCAAACTACCAATTCAAAAGCACTTAATAAGTAACACAACCAGTTAGTAATGAACTATCAAAGCACTTAACAAGCCATTCAAATTAGTAAAGAACTATCTAACACTAAGTCTTTTACTGTCAAGTTAGTAATGAACAACAAAGGCAAAATCAGAAGCAATTAAACAACCTATTACCTAATCAAATTAGTAATAAACTATCAAAGCAGCCTGCCATCAATTATTCATTTGTCAAACTAGCAAATAGTAATGAACTATCTAACCTTGAGTCCTTTACTGTCAAGTGTCAAATTAGCAATGAACCAAAGTCAAAATCATCACAGGTTTTTAACGGCATGTATACACCAACCCAGGTATTTTCACTTCAACAACACAAACTTGATTCACCATTTAAAGGCATGTATACACCAACCCAGGTATTTTCAAACATCCTTAAGACAATATAACTCATGTACTCAAGTTCCTTCATTTTCAAAAGCCTTTCTAAGCATTATACAAATGAGGCTGTCCTCCCCTTGTAAAGAATCATCCCAGTTACAGTAACAAATAACATTCATCAATGAATGGATATGAGATTGGTTTGAGCATATATAAATTTTTTATTAAAAAAAACTTGATATAACTAAAAGGAAAAACAAGATAAAGAAAGATATTAACTTTACTTACTGATGTGAAGTGAAGGCTGGTCCAGATGTGTCTCCCGATGTCTTCATATCGACATGTCTAATGAAATTAGGGTAAAAATCCATGCTTAAAAACAAGCAGGCTTCAATTCGTCAAGTAACACCTTTGCATTTAAATTAGATCATGGTTCGGAAAGAGTGTAAAGGATAATTTACTCACTTTGGATCAAAATGGTTGATGAAATATATGTTCTTTCACATTCTTGATGGAGTCGTTGAGCCTTGACATTGATTCTGCAACATTGATGGCTTCTTCACGTGTATTCCATAGATAGATCAACATATTACCCAATAAGCGTCTAGCAATCTTAAAAGCAGATATCAAAATCTCCTCATAGTTTTCTGGTAAAAAATATGGAAAACTGAGAGATAAATGAAAACCCAGCCTAACAAGCTAAAAGCTATGAGATTATAAATTAAACATGAATAGATAGTACTAAAAGTATTAAGTTTCCAAACATTTAGTTAACCTTGGAGCGTATCTGCAATCTCTACATGGGGGGTTGATGTCATACTCATTTAGAATAACACCATGAGCAAGTAACTAAAACAATTACAGGGGAATGAAGAAACTTTATGAAAGTATCCCTGTCGACTTGAGTAGTTTGTACCAAAAACAATTTCTTCAAAAAACTACAAAATCAAAGTTTAGAAGTCAAAATCATAATCTATAGAAACAATGGAGTCAAAATCAAAATCTCACTACAAAGAAAGTCAAAATCAACACATATGGAGTAGCAACACAGATCCATAAATTATGTCTTAAAAATCTCATTAGCTGAAAAGAAATTAAAAAAAAATGCTAGTCAAAATCATTTTAGATGAGGCAGCAACACAAATACTTTAATCAAGACACCAACCCCTTGTTTCTTGGATCAAATTATACAGATTAAACTTAACAAGAAATCATAGAATTAAGAATGGAAGCTGTCACCTGCGACTTAGGCGAATTTGTTTCTGCTGTTACATGAATAAACACATGTAATCAAATAGAAACGAACTATTTCATACGAAGGTCACGGAGAAGGGTGAAATTGACCACAACCTCCGTCCGATGGAAACTACAATGATACAAATGTATGAAATCATAAGTCTTGATTACAAATGTAGAATACCCGTTTGACAAACCCTATACAGATTTTACCCAATAATTAAGGGTTTCATCGAGATATTAGAAAAACACAACGCGACAAGTAAGTTTAACAGAAAACAACAAAAACGAAATCAAATCGAATGAGGCAACGAGCGATCACAATCCCTCAACCATCAGATAACTGGATATGTGCGTGTGCGTGTGTGTGTGTGTGAAATTGAGGAAAAAAGAACAGAACCTGTAATAAGGGGCTAAATTTCACCTTCTTCCTCGTAACACAAACACCATTATTTCTCCTCCATTCCACCATCTCTGTTTCTTCTCTGCAAATGTAGGTTTAACTTTTCAATATGCGTGGAACTATAGGGATTTAGGAAGCAAGGGAGAATCTGGGCTGAAAATAAATAAGATTTTGGGGGTGTTTGGTATTTGTCATCGATATCAAGATGCAACGGAAACATACCAAAATTAATAACATGAAAACGTTACGTTATTACTTATTTTAACAACGTTTGGCTTGGGAGTTGGGACTGATAAAAAAAATGTGAAATCTATCTTTTGTAATAAA
>BJCO01363970.1:0-14942 GCA_018326465.1 Flaveria floridana
CGGGGACGGCTAGGAGGGGGTGAGGGGGTTTGGTTTTTAATTTTTATGTAGTATTGGGTATTTGGGTGGTTTTCCACTATAGGTATTCTTTCACAATTTTTTGTTTTTACTTTTTAAAATAAATTGGAATATTATAAGAAATTATATAGTATCATATATTTTAATATTGTTGGTATGTTAATGATAAGTCGTGAATCTAATAGTCGCGTTAAAAGTATTCGTTCCGGATAAAGTATCAATTTACGTGTTTAGGTTTATTTATACATGTAAGCTTTTCTGATTTATTTAATTTGTAATCTAAAATACTTTAAAACACTTAAAGTATTTATTAGTACGTATATATTAATTATTACCAACATTCGTATGTGCCGGTTGTAACGCGTGTAAAAATTGTAATTACGCCGAATCACCGATGCATAAACTGTTATGCATGGATTTTTTCAATGCATGAAATTAATTTAAATAATTAGAAATCAATTGAAACTCATGTAAAATATGCATAATTATGACAAAGTCATGCTGGGTATTAACCTGAAATTATCGGTTGTGATATCATGCCTCACATAAACTCTCCTTGATATGCATACCTTTCTACTTGGGAGTTAATCAAGTGTTTGGGAACACTAAAAAAGTGAAGACTTTGCAACATTTTGTCAAAACCGGTTATGATTCTAAACTATTTGTTGGTAAAAACGAAAAAATAGGTTAACCAAAACTGACTTATAATCGAACCGAGCCCATGTGAAAAACCAGTTAATTCTTAAACAGTTAGGGTTTGTTTTGTATGAAGTAATGGAATGGATGATAGAATAGAATGGATGAGAAAATGAAAATGGTAATGGAATGAAATAAATCATTACACCGTTCGGAAAACGCGTCGGGATTTCCGATTTTTGTCTGATTAGGACCGCAAAGATCCACATAAGGCCGCCAGGATCAAATTTTACACCGTTGACCGCCTAACGATTAATTGACCGATTAGGTAAAAACTCCTAAACGGGTGGCCGGCTAGCGACTAGTCGCCGATTAATCAGCCGCCTATACTGATTTTTTGCAGCACTTGTGGCAGTGGTGGTGGTTAGTGATGGTTTCCTGTGGCGTTGGTGGTTGTAGTGACGGTGGTTGGCGGTGGCAGTGGTGGGGGCCAATGGTTGGCAGTGGTATGGGCCGATGGTTGGTGGTGGTGGGGGCCGGTGGTTGCAGCGGTGGTGGGGCTGGTGGTGCCGGTAGTGATGGTGGTGGCCGGTGGTCCGTCGAGGTGGTTGTCGATGGTGGTGGTGGTGGTCGTGCCTGGTGGTGGTGGCCGGTGGTGGTTGTTGTGTTGGATGGGTGGGTGGTGTTGGTGAATGTTGGGATAGTTGAGGCTGGTGCAACCAAAACCATACTTAGAACAATTTTGTTGCAACTGATAAAGCTTCTGAAGACAAATTCTGAAGCTTCCGAAGATAAAGTCTGAAGCTTCCGAAGACTAAGGTCTGAGCTTCCGAAGAGAAAGTTATCTCTCTGCAGAAGATCAACACTTAATAGATTTCAAGACAACATCTTCCGAATCATAAAGTGTTAAAGACCAAAAAAAAGTCTCGGAAGAAGTAGTGTCTTCTGAAGTATAAAAGAGGCTTCAGAAGAACTTGCTCTTCCGAAGCCAGTTTACCTTCGGAAGAACCTACTATGAACCAGTGGATATTAGTATGGTCTCTCTGACAAAGTCATTGCAACCTCTGATATACCGCATGGCGTTTTCCCATGCTTAGGTAGTTGACCAACATTAGTCCACTGTTCATTTCTTATCAGTTAGTACAGTTGCCAACATTAGTTGGTGACCAAAAGGGTAAGTCACGGACATGTCGTGACTACCTTGTCTAGGATAGTATTTTATTCTTGAAACCTTACTTCTAGCAGTGTAGTATTTGCTTAGTAAGTAAGTATCCAGCTGGTAATCTCTTGTATAACCGGCTGTAGATAGTAGTATATATAGTTCTCATTGTAAGCTCATGAGAGCAGTGCTTGTAAGAGTCTTGTAACTTTGAGTTGAGAAGTAATATATACAAGTATCTTGAAAATTATTTCTTGTGTCTTTTTTACTTAATATATTATTATCAACTCTTAGAGGATTCTGTATCATCCTTGATTGTGTTTCAAGTGAGTTCTTGAGAGAATACTTGTGTTGAGTGACTTATATCGATCCTGCAATTGGTATCAGAGCATCCAGGCTCTTGATTGTGAGATCTTACCATCCTAAATCATCTTGACCACTCACTCATACTCACTACATTCAAAAGTGGCCATGAGCCAGAAATCTCTAGAATCTGAAATAGGAACAATGACTAAAGCTCCCATAATCACCCTTGAAAACTTCAGATCCTGGAAGATGCGCATCGAAGGTTTTATTAAGTATCAAGACAGCCAAATGTGGACCTCTATCACAGATGGTCCTTACAGGCCAATGGTTGCATCACCAGCTGGTAAAGGTGCGATGATAGAGAAAGCTGTTGAATACTACTCTGATGAAGATCGCAAGAAGATAGACATCGACAGCAAAGCCATGACTGTATTGCTTACAACCATACTAAACTCCATTATGGTAGGCTTTGAGCATTGCAAGATAGCCAAAGAACTTTTTGATGCTTTGACTCAGATTTACTCTGGTTCCAATGACTCAAAGAAAGATTCCTTGAAGCAGTAGTTCGAAAACATCACCTATATTACTGGAGAAACTCTTAGCCAGCAATATTTCAGGTATATGGATCTTATTTCATCACTTCAGTCAGTAGGAATATCTCTTGCGAAAATAGATCTCTCAAGGAAATTCATGAGTGCACTTCCTCAAGAGTGTCCATATTTTACTGTGTCTCTATCAAGAGATCAGAGAATTTGAACACTCTTACTATGACTGAACTATTCGGCATCCTTGATGGATACCGGGTAGAGATGGAAACTCAAAAAGGCCATCAGATGAACAGAGCCTCTGGTCCTTCTGGTAGCAATGCTCTAGTTGTTGCTGAAGGATCAAGAAACCCCTAGTCCCAACAGTACCTGACTTACACCCCACAGAAACCATGCTCTTCTGGGCCATACATCACTTTTCCTGAGACACCAAGGTCTCAACAGGCTCAATCAAGTTCCTTCCAGGACAATTGTGCCTTTGTTTCAGGAAATGAACATTCTAGTGACTTTCAGTTCTGCTTTGATGATCTAGAATGCTTCAACCCAGATGATGTTGAATATACGGACATCGTTCAACAAATGGCCCTGCTGACCTTTAGAGCAAAAAAGTTCTTTAAGAGAATTGGAAGGAAGTTCCCTCAAACCCCAACTAACAACAAATTCAGGTTTGATAAAACCAAGGCCACGTGCTACAACCTCAATCAACTTGGTCACTTTGCCAGGGAATGTAAGGCTCTAAAATCCAACCTTGGAGCCACTCAAGCCTCCTCATATCCTGTCACCCATAAGGTTTCTTCAACTGACCAACAAACTACAGCAGTTGCTCAAGAAGTTGACTGGAGCTTCATGGTGCAAGGCGTGACACCCGCTCAAGCACTCATGGCTGAAACCGACGACAGCAAGGTATATGAACATCTTTACACTCCAGCTTGTATTGCTAAAGTCAAACTGTATCAGGACTATAACATGGAAATGAAATCTGATATTGAGTCATTAAATATCTTAAAATCTGATTTTAAAAGGGCAGAATCTGACTATAAAATAAAAATTGAAGAGTTAGAGAAAACTGTGTCCTCTTTAAAACATGAACATTCAAAACAAAGGGCTCAAATCAAAGATCTGATTTCCAAGTTAACTGAGGCACAAGCCAAGCTAGTTATAGCTGAGGCTAAAGCACAGAAGTACGCTATTGAAGAGCATAACTTCAAAACCATTCTTGCATCAACCTCCCACTCAAAGATATGTTATCAAAACAAAGGTGGGTTAGGAACCAATGAAATTGCTCCTCCATATTCTTATGCGTCAATAAGACAGCCAAGATGTGGTAACTGAAGAGCAAGAGGTTCCTTCTGATGACCCCCTATCTCATGAGAAGAAGAATGATGCAAGTGTGGAGACCTTTACAGGGAAAGATCAGGCGGAAAAACCTATTCATACCTATAATGAACAACCTCTGACCACTAAAGCCAAAAGAAACAAAATCAAGGCAACCAGAAAAACTGCCAAGAAAGTGGCTGAATCCAAGCTGAAGATAGACCCAAAGCAAAAGGGCATTTTTATCTCAGCTGGATTCCAAGTGATTGGAAGATCTGATCCTAAAGTAGAGTGTAGTACCAGCACTTCCACTTAACTGAAGGATCAGAAGATGAAGGGGAAGACTATTGAGAAAAGCAAGAAACAACAGTCTTTACAACCCAAGAAGGTTAACATTGAGTGCATAATGTGTGGTCTATACAACCACATGGCTAAAGATTGTTACTACAATTCTGCAAGCACACATTATGCAAATAATGTTAATAAAGAAAGAGTCAAGGAGGGTTTCACATTTGGACCTTATCACACGGTTCAAGTGTCAAGAAAAGGAAAACTTACTTCCGAAGCTAAATTACTTTCGGAAGAAACTCATTCTTCCAAAAGGAAAATAACTTCGAAAATCAAGACAAAGAAAATTCAAAAGAACAAAAGAATTCTCTTGAAACCTTCCGAACAGAAGACTACTTTGGAAGAAAAGACCATGAAAGCTTCTTTCGAGAAGAAAGAGGCCTCGGAAGAAAGCTCTGCTGCTCAAGCTTCATCAAGCTCATCTGCACTGGTCAATTAAAAGATGAAAGGGAAGATCAGAGAAAATGCTGCAGCTCAAACCTCTTCTTCCCAAGCCACTATTGAACCCCCATGCTTACATTTTGGTTCAATTACGTTATCCTCATTAGAAGAACCCAAGACCAACAAGGCTTGGGTTTCCAATAACAACTAACTTTTTCACCTTATGTGCAGGGACGTCCACATGACAAAAATGGAAACATATGGATTGTAGACAGTGGATGCTCCAGGCACATGACTAGGAACAGATCTCTTCTTCAACAATTTCAATATTTTGATGGAGGACCTGTTCAGTTTGGAGGTGAAACCAGAGGATACATTTCTAGCAGAGGTAGTGTATCCAATGGTAAGTTAAAAATTGATAAAGTAAACTTTGTCAATAGCTTGAACATAATCTGCTAAGTGTATCTCAATTCTGTAATCAAAAGCACCACATGCTTTTAACAGATCATGAGTGCATTATCCTTAAACCTGGGATGACAATTCCTCAGGAATTGGTGCTTCTTAAATCTCCAGGAAAGGGGATATGTACAAGGTGGATATGAATCATGCTTTCCCATTGGGTGAAGTATCATGCTTTCTTTCCAAAGCAAATGGTGATGAGTCAACCCTTTGGCATAAAAGAATGTGTCATATTAACTTTAAAACCATGAATAAACTGGTTAAAAATAACTTAGTACAGTGTATGCCTAAAAAGGAGTTTTTATGTAAAGACAAATATGTTGCTTGTCTAAAAGGGAAGCAAGGCAGGGCATCTCACAAATCCAAAGAAGTTAACTCTATCACCACCCCCATTACACTTACTGCACATGGATCTATTTGGTCCCATAAGTATAATGAGCATTGGAAGGAAATCATATTGCCTTGTGATTGTTGATGACTTTTCTAGATTTACATGGGTATTCTTTTTAAGAACTAAAGATGAAACTACTGAAACTTTAAAGTCTTTTATTCTTAAGATAGAAAATCAAATAGATCATAATGTTAAAATCATTTGAAGTGATCAAGGGACTGAGTTTAAGAACGAAGTTCTTGACTCATTTTGTAACTCAAAATGGATTGCCAGAGAATATAGTGCTCCTAGAACTCCTCAACAAAATGGTGTTGCTGAGAGGAGAAATTGGACACTTATTGAGGCTGTTAGAAATATGTTAGCTGATTCAAAACTGCCTTTAACTTTCTGGGCAGAGGCAGTCAGCACTGCATGCTATGTGCAGAACAGAGTTCTTATAGTTAAGCCTCATGGAAAAAATCCTTATGAGTTATGGAACAAAAGACCACCTTTCATTGGTTTTCTTAGGTCCTTTGGTAGCAGGTGTATCATACTTAACACAAAAGACAATTTAGCAAAGTTTGCTGAAAAGTCAGATGATGTTATCCTTGTTGGATACTCTTCAAGCTCCAAAGCTTACAAAGTATACAACATTAAAAATCAACAATTTGAGGAATCATCCAATATTGTTATTAATGAGCACACTTCTTGTGATAGGGGAATGGACCTGATCACATCTTTAATTTAGAATTGTTTCCAAACTATTCTAAACCTTCTTGTGAGAATGTTTCAGCTGGAACATGAACTCAAAATGATTCAGATGATCGTCAACTGTTTGAGTTACCTAGACCTCTTCAAAGTTCTCAAAGAATTGATAAAAGTCAAGCTCCTATCAAACCAACAAGTGGAGCTTCAACCAGTTGTCAACAAAGTGAGCCACAAAACTCATCTTTTGACAACTCCAACTCAGCACAACACCAGGATGATGGACGCAGCCATCAAAAGGAACAGGAAACTGTTAATGCTGCTCCACAACAGAAGGCTACAGATGATGTTTCTCCTACATTCAATCAGTCACTACTGGATGAATATGAAACCCCAGCTGGTCCAAGTGTTCAGAATCTTGAGTAGAATTTCTCAAATCTAGATCTCTCCATGCAAATGGATGTGATCCCTAGACTCAGGATTCACAACACTCACCCAGCTGAAAGCATCATTGGAGATGTCTCCGAAGGTGTAAGAACAAGAAGACAAACTCATCATGGAAATGTTTGTCTGTTCTCATGCTTTCTTTCACAGATGGAACCAAGAAAGGTAGAAGAAGCACTGAAGGATAGCAGCTGGGTTGAATCTATGCAGGAGGAGTTGCTTCAGTTCAAAAGGCAAAAGGTTTGGAACCTATGTCCACTACCATCCGGTCAGGTACCTATAGGCACAAAGTGCGTATTCAGGAACAAGAAGGATGATAGAGGCTTGATTATCAAGAATAAAGCAAGACTGCTAGTCCAATGGTACACTCAAGATGAAGGAATTGATTATACAGATGTCTTCGCACCTGTTGCAAGACTTAAAGCTGTTAGAATCTTCCTTACTTATGTTGCATCCAAAGACTTTATAGTTTACCAACTTGATGTCAAGTGTGCTTTTCTATATGGGGATATAGACAGAGAAGTCTATGTGTGTCAACCTCCAGGATTTGAAGACCCTCAGTATTCCAATTACATGTGCAAGTTGGATAAATCTCTCTATGGCTTACACCAAGCACCTAGATTATGGTATGAGACTTTGTCTCAATTTCTCCTGAAGAATGGTTACACCAGAGGTACCATTGATAAAAACTTTGTTCATAAGAAAGTCTGGAAATGACATTTTGCTAGTACAAGTCTATGTTGATGACATCATATTTGGTTCCTCAAATGACCAAATTTGTAAAGACTTTGAAAGTACTATGAAGAGGAAATTTGAGATGAGCTTCATAGGAAAAATGGACTTTTTCCTTGGAATCCAGGTAAAGCAAATGAAGGATGGATTCTTCATCAATCAATCTAAATATGTCAATAACATTTTAGAAAGATTTCAAATGAAAGATTGTAAGCCAGCAAAGACACCTATACCCAGAAATCACAATCTTTGTCCTGATTCTGAGGGGGCGAATACTGATCAGCATCAGTATAGGGCAATCATTGGATCTTTGATGTATCTTACAGCAAGTAGACCTGATATTATGTTTGCCACCTGCATCTGTGCAAGATATCAGGCTGCTCCAAAGGTTTCTCACCTAGTTGCTGCCAAGAGGATCCTCAGATACCTCAAAGGAGCTCCCAAGCTGGGTCTCTGGTATCCCAGGAATCAAGATTTCAATCTCTATGGCTATACTGACAGTGACTATGGAGGCTGCAACATCAACAAGAAATCAACATCAGCTGGATGTCAATTTCTTTATGGAAGGACAATCTCCTGGCAATGCAAGAAGCAATCATGTGTTTCAACATCAACTTCTAAGGCTGAATACATTGCTGCTGCTAGTTGCTGTGCTCAGTTGCTATTGATTCAAAATCAGATGTTGGATTATCGCTTCAACTTCATGGAGACTCCTATTCACATTGACAACAAGAGTGCCATCTCCATTACAGAAAATCCGGTCAAGCACTCAAAGACAAAACACATTGACATCAGGTATCATTTTATTAGAGATATTCATAAGAAAAACCTTATCAAACTAGTTAAAGTTGACTCAAATTAACAATATGCTGATTTGTTTACCAAAGCATTTGATGAACAAAGATTTAAATATCTGATTACAACAATTAGGATGATAAACATTGACTATCTTATCTCATATAAAAAACTTTTTCTATATGTTTTGTTAATCTCAAACAAATATAAGCCCTGGCACAAAAGGTCTATCTTTCTTTCTGAATGTCAAGTATACACTCTTCCGAATAGAAACCTTTCCCTCGGAAGATATCTTTGTTTATCTTCTGAAGGTAATTCTTTTTAATTGATATTGTCTTCGGAAAAGTTTTAAGCTTCGGAAGTACACTATCAAGTCTGCTTCTGAAATTAAACTCTTCATTCGGAAACCATATTTACCTACGGAAGTAAAATTACTTTCGGAAGAAATATTGGCTTCGGAAGACACTATATTCGGAAGGCGTGTCCAATCGGAAGAAAACCTTACTGTGTACAACAAATCTTTGGGCCCCACTCTGTAAAAAGGTAAAGATTTTCTTAATGATGTCAGAATATTTAATTAACTTATCCTTAACGCCCTTTCATGTCATACACCCAAACTATCATTTCACCCCTTCCACTTACCATTTTCCTACATTTAAATACTTTCGACCTCATCCTTTAATCTTTTTACCCATTTGCAAGCCCTAAGCATTCTTCATCCTCACTCTCTCAAAATTTACCCTGTTTTCAACAATGGCTCTCAACACTCAGCGCAACCAAGTCGCACTCCTTGATTCATCAAAGGATGCCGACTTCTCTGAAATCATCCAATTTCTCATTCAATCCACATACTACACCACCTTAACTGTTAACCCCACTATTTATTCCAACCATATGGCTGAATTTTGGGCCAATGGTCAAAGTGCTACTCTGAATGGAATTAGGGTTATCCAGTCTAATGTCTGTGGCAAAGTTTGGTCATCTCTGAACAGACCATTAGGGAACACTTAGAACTTCATGATGAAGGATACCCTATCATATTCCCAAAGTTTGATTTGGAGGACACCTATGCCCAGATGGGGTATGGTGGCGATGTAAGCAGGTCAACTGTCTACAAGTTCAATTTTTCTTACAACTGGAAGTTCCTGCTTCACATCGTTCTTTATTGCTTATCTAACAAATCTGAAGGATGGGATCACATTCCCTATGATCTCGGATGCTTGGTTCATGGATTGGTGAAAGGCCTCAGATTCAACTACTCCAAATTTGTGTTGAATAACCTCAGAGGAAATCTTCAAAGGGAAACTTTCTACAGGTAGACACATTATTAATTGTGAGCTAGACCAAGAGAAGCTTGTCTGTGCAGCTAGTTTCCCTATACCTTCCATGAGGCCGGCCATCTTCAAAGTTCTGAAGAGGGTGTCAACCAATTTCACCGGTAGACACATTGCTCTTCTTCCAGGTATGATTGAGCCCATGGCTCCTGGTGACATCCCTGTTAACCCCGCAGGGATTAAACCCACACAAACCTTGAGCACTTCCCTACCAATTACAGTTCCTCGTCCCATCATACATACATATCATAGACGTCCAAAGCGAACCCTTGCTCAATCTTCTTTGATTGAACAAGCCCCTTCTTTTCTATCCAAAAAAACTAGAGTGGAAACTTGGGCTCCCACTCAGTCTGAGGTCCAACCATTCCTCTCACTTGGCATTGAGTCTCCTCAGTCTCAATCCTATGAGCCCCAAATCCAAGCTGAAAGCCCTCAGGGTGAGTCCCTATACTCCCCTGAGCAACCAATAAGGGACAGTCCAATCATAGGCAATATGCCTCTAGACATTGATCAAGGTCCCGGGTCTTTAAGTACCACTATCATATCCTATACTGACCTACTTATTGGTACTGATGAGGATTTCATGTCTCTCTAAGGTCATGATGTTGATCTTCCCCACCTATCCAAAGATCAACTGAACCTAGAGAAACCTCTGACTTCTAGCCCCCATCAGCAAAGCCAAACTGAGGTGAGTCCCACTGATGTGGAGGGAAGTCATGTAGATTTAGCTGCTACTACTGAGAATGTCTTAAGGGACTCTCAGGATAGTAGTAACATTTCTGAGACTGAATCTATGGCAACTTTGCCCATTGATATCTCTAAAAGGTATATCAGTGAGCAGAGGAATCCAGGGTGCCAAGAAACCATATCTGGTGGTGAAGATGAACATACAAAGTATGTTATCTCATCTCCCCGTGATTCTTCTAATGAAGATGAGGGAAGCCTGAAACTCACAATTAACTACCTGCTTTCTAAAGTCTCAAACCTTGAGCTCAAGGTTAGGACTTTAGAAACCAGGTCTGCCACTCAGCAACTTGAGATAGAATATCTCAAGGGTCAACTAGCTGAGACATAGATTGAGAGATCTGTTAGGCATGTACCTATTCAAGTCTCTCTGACTTCTTTCTCTAGCTTATCAAGCTCTCAAGATGATGCTACAAAAAAGGGGGAGAATGTTCGGAGAGAAACACATGAAGAGCAAAGCTTGGCTCTCACAACTCTCTCTTCTAAATACCCAGCTCAACAAGCAACAATTTTCCTTGAGCCACCTCCTATCACTTTTCAAGTACACCCAAAGATGCTCATGGATCTTCATAGACTCCTAACCTCATTCCTATTGAGCTCTTCTCTAGAACAACCAACCCCAGATGTTGTTATGGCTTACTTTGGAGAAGAAGAACTTAAAATGTTGAATACTCCGCCTACCACTGATGAAAGAGTTGGTCAACCTAAGGTCCACATTGAACCTGAGAATGACTTCGAAGGGGATATGGGGACTGATGGCCCAGCAACTGAATTAGCTGGGACATGCAGTAAAAGTGATCTAGCTTCCGAAGCTAAAATGGAAGCAATAAAACTATCCTCCCTGTCTAATGATCTAATTATCACAGAGGTAATCCTTGGAATAGCCTCTGAGAAAAAGAGTGAAGACCCTCTCATAACTCCTCGTGAACTACCATCTTCATCATCACAAGCTCAACTCATCTCTCATTAACCGAAATCATCTACAACAGAGTCTCCAAAGGCTCAAGCTTCCGAAGACACCAAAGGCAAAAAGAAAATGTATGCGGAAGAACTGCTAGAAGAAGAAAGGTTGGAGAAACTTAAAAGGAAAGGTAGACTCCCCACTGGAAAGCTCCTAGCTGAAAGTAGCAAGGCAGCTGTGGTGTCTCAGGAGGCTATCACCCAGAAAAGAAGAGTAGAGATCATTGACAATCTTGTCAATCTTGTCAACCTCAAACCAAGCCTGAACCCACACCCTTTCCCTTCCCAGTTAAAACAGAACCAACTACTGACTCTTACACCCCTGAACCCCAATCCACAGCCACACCATCATCCTCATCCATTCCATCACAACAACCACCGCCATTACCCATTCTAAAACCAAAGACACTGCCCAGAACTCAATCCTCCTTCACCCAACAATCAACCATCCACCCATCTCCCAAGCCATCCTCTGAAATAGGTAAACCTCTGACCTTGGAGGAATTCAAGGAAAGCAAGCAAAAGCT
This sequence comes from Flaveria floridana, assembly GCA_018326465.1. Classification (NCBI taxonomy): domain Eukaryota; kingdom Viridiplantae; phylum Streptophyta; class Magnoliopsida; order Asterales; family Asteraceae; genus Flaveria; species Flaveria floridana. The sequence continues at coordinate 11,778 of BJCO01363970.1, forward strand.
CATCAATTGTACCACTCTGAGCGATATCTCTTGTGAAGAGGAGTCCATCAAACTGACTTTTATTGATGGATCCTCAAGTTCCCTCACAAGAGAGGAATTTCTTGATTTGCCTAGGGGAACTCTGGATCAGGCTCTTCAACTCTTGGCACTGAACACTGATTCACTAAATGAGGAAGAGAAGAAGCTGAGAAGAAGACTGTTGACTCTGTTGGACACCAGAAAGGGGAACAAAATGCCTAGTAAACCCCTTATTCCTAGAAAAGGAATTGTCCAATGGAGGTTTGATAATTCTCCTCCAAACTTTGTTATGGAAAGAGAAAATGGCGAAATCAACAGATTCAACACTACATCTCTGCTGCACTCAAGCAGATTTGACATTGCTGAGTTGGAAGAGAAGTCATTATCCAACCCCTCCAACTCTCAGATAGCTGCTCACATTAAGAATCATCTAAGCAGTCTTCACCTTGCTGAGTTAACTGCAAGAGCAAGGATTGAAGAAGAATTGAAGTTAAGACAGCAGGTGGAAAAGGAAGGGTTAATCAAAGGAGAGACTTTTCTTCAAAAGATTAAAGGCCCTGAAATGGAACCAATAGTTAGATGGGAGTATAACTGCAACGCTTATCAACTAGCTCTCTTCAGAGGGCCACAACAAAGGGTACATATGATTCAACATAACAGACTGGACCTGTTATCTACAAAGGATTTGTACCAAATTCTCAGCACCACTTTTGGGAAGAACAAAGATACAGACAAATATCTACTCTCATTGGTGCTGAAAGTTTTGAGAAGTAGAAGACAGTAAGGTTTTGGTAGTATCAGCCTAGGGGGAGTTTGTTGGGATAGTTGAGGCACAACCAAAACCATACTTAGAACAATTTTGTTGCAACTGATAAAGCTTCCGAAGACAAAGTCTGAAGCTTCCGAAGATAAAGTCTGAAGCTTCCGAAGACAAGGTCTGAGCTTCCGAAGAGAAAGTTATCTCTCTTCAGAAGATCAACACTTAGAAGATTTCAAGACAACATCTTCCGAATCATAAAAGTGTTGAAGACCAAAAACAAGTCTCAGACGAAGTAGTGTCTTCCGAAGTATAAAAGAGGCTTCGGAAGAACTTGCCCTTCCGAAGCCAGTTTACCTTCGGAAGAACCTACTATGAACCAGTGGATATTAGTATGGTCTCTTTGACAAAGTCATTGCAACCTCTGATATACTGCATGGCATTTTCCCACGCTTAGGTAATTGACCAACTTTAGTCCACTGTTCATTCCTTATTAGTTAGTACACTTGCTAACATTAGTTGGTGAACAAAAGGGTAAGTCACGGACATGTCATGAATACCTTGTCTAGGATAGTATTTTATTCTAGAAACCTTACTTATAGCAATGTAGTATTTGCTTAGTAAGTAAGTATCCAGCTGGTAATCTCTTGTATAACCAGCTGTAGATAGTAGTATATATAGTTCTCATTGTAAGCTCATTAGAGCAGTGCTTGTAAGAGTCTTGTAACTTTGAGTTGAGAAGTAATATATACAAGTATCTTGAAAATTATTTCTTGTGTCTTTGTTTACTTAATATATTATTATCAACTCTTAGAGGATTCTGTATCATCCTTGATTGTGTTTCAAGTGAGTTCTTGAGAGAATACTTGTGTTGAGTGACTTATATCAATCCTGCAGTGAGTAATGATGAAAGAAAGAATTAGATGAAAAAAAGAGGGAGTGAATGAAATGAATTTAAGAGAATATAATAAACTATGTAATTATTCATTGTATTATTTTAATCAATCAAACATGTTCTTTTTCATTTACATTTAATGATTCATTTTATTACGTCCCTTGTTATTGCGTACCAAACGCTACATTACCAACCAAAAATGTCAGTATGTTAGTTTCCGTTTGGTTGAAGCTCAAAACCGAAGAGAACCAGATGGTGCACCTAGTTACTATTTCTTAAGGGTCCTAATATAGAGACACCCAAGTTTTTAAATCGACACCTACCTATACGTCGCGTATGGGTCCATACGCGGCCAATGCCCGGCGTATAGCTATCGACCATTAATGCACCATTAATGCCTGACATTCCACGTCACATCAGTCATTATCAAGGTATTATACGAGGCGTATAGGTCCATACGCCACATATAGGCCTGTGGCGTATATGACAAGTGGGTAGGGTACACAACTGCTCCACCGACAGCTATAAGCGGTGTATGGCGTATGGGTCCATACGCCGCGTATAGCTGTCGGTGGAGCAGTCATGGACCTACCCACTTGTCATATATGCCACAGGCCTATACGTGGTGTATGGACCTATACACCCCATATAGGTCCATTTTCGTTTTGTATATAAAGGTAGGGAATGCCAACGCATTCGCTCGTCTCAAAAATGTAATGGTTCGAAATCTCAAATGCATTCGTTCGTGAGTGATGGTTCGATTTAAGATCGTAAGAAATTTGGGTTATGTGGTTCAACATTTTGTTCTCGCAAATAATTTACTCGGTAATATTATATATTCTTATTTCAGTAACTATTTACATACATATATACATATATTTGAATTGGATAATTAAGAATCGTTTCAACTGACTCGGGTGCCATCGGTGCTAGTCGGTTACGGTTAAGTTGAATAATGTTGGATCAAGAAGAAGGCTGGTGCAACCAAAACCCAGTCACTTAGACTATTTTGGTGCATCTACTAAAGGACTTCTGAAGCTAAGTGTGGAACTTCCGAAGAAAAACGAGTTCTTCCGAGGAAAGTGTAACATCAATTTCAAAAGAGACACTCTTCTTCCGGAGACAAAGTATTCACTTCCGAAGATCAAGACTTAGAAGAAAAGATCAGAAGAAAACTTCCGAAGTATGAAGAAAAGAAGAAGTCCTCAAGCCTCGGAAGAAGTAGCCTCTTCCGAAGTATAGGTGGTTTCGGGAGAACTTGTTTTTCTGAAGCCAACTAACCTTCACAAGACACTACTATGAACCAGTGGACATAAGTATGGTCCTCCTGACACTTTGCTGCAGACCTCTGATATACTGCATGGCGTTTTCTCAAAAGCCATGTAGTTGACCATACTTTATTCCACTGTTCACCTTTATTAGTTAGTACAGTTACTAACTTTAGTTAGTAACAAAAGGTAAGTCATGGACATGTCATGACTATCATATCTTAGAT
>BJCO01363971.1:0-11090 GCA_018326465.1 Flaveria floridana
TTACAGCAATGCAGACAGACCTGTTATGCAAATAAATTAACAAGAATACAATACCTCACTATCACTCATATGACGCCTCAACATCTCATTGTATGTCTCAACACTAGAATAATGAATATAGAAGTGACTAGCAATACGACCAAGTTCAGTGCAATAAAAGTTGCCGCTTTTTTCATCAAACCGCATCATTTTAGCTTTGTCAAGAGCACGCGCAGCATCTGTAACAAGAGATCTTTGCTTCAAACCCAATGAAGGGTCTGCAATAACCTAACAGATCAAAAACAATTATCATGTATGCCTTCCAATGGAAATAGACGTTATGTGCCTATTGAAGATATCAGCATATGGTAAAATACAAGTCAAAAGGATAATGATTGGTAGTCAATATAAATAATGTCACATCAAACAACAATATATGGGTGCCACCAAGATGACTATACCTCATCCCATCCAATACCATATGCCAAAGGATTCATTTTCATCCTTATGAAAAGGTATGTATATCCGAGCCATGCACAAGCTTCTTTCACATTCGTCACAGTTCCCAATGTTACCTCTGCATTTAGGTTATCTTTCAAGGAGCTAATAAACTGCCAACAAATCAAAATAAGTTACATGTCAAACTATTTTAATGCTTCAGAGGGAAGTCTAGTTGTGAGTTATTCATTTTAATCCCAAAAAAAGCATCTCTCTTATACTAGCAACACTAACACAATATAAAAGTGCAAAAAATCTAAAGCCACGGCCAAGTGTCTATCTTGAAATAATAGACGACATTACAAGTTCCCATACTGGAATTCTAGCTTCTCGTTTCATACTTCTCCTTGTCCTGTGTATGTGAGATGAGACAATGTGTGTTTGTCATCATATTACCATGTGAAACACCTTTACATTTTAAGGATTTAACCTAATCATTAGGCACACACTTGAGACAAACAGGCATGAACTTGTTCAGTACTTGAATGATAGGTTAAATTATGAGCATTCAACGTGGATAGCTGTCAAGCAAAAAAGGCCTATAAAGGCCTGAGGGGTTACATACCCTAAATTTTTGGCAACTAAAATACCTAAAGGTAACACAAGGTACTATTAAAATGTATATTTAATGTCCAGAAATGAAAGATTTAGCTGGAAATGATAAAAGATACTCTAATTTTATAATATCATACAGTCTTTTTACTCCTTGTGAAATTAATAACTGTAACATTTGGTTTAATTTTCAATACAGCAGTGACTTTCAACATATTATGCAACTCTTATCCTAGAATATTGCAATGAATGCGCTTATTATCAGTGATGAAAGCCTCTCTTCCTTAAAGAGATCATATGTTCAAGTCTCGAGCTATTCCCCTTCCACAAATCAATGGAATACATCAAACTACGTGTATATGGTGTCACATTTTTACTTTGTGATGCAGCATAGCCTTTCTTCCATCCCTTCAGTTTACAACTTTATGGGGACCTCATTCATCATTGGAGAGAAAGTTCTATATAACTTGTTCCCTAATGTTCGTAATGAATTACCGGTTTATCAAATCCTATTCTATTTTCAAGCACTGTCCTTTACCCAGAAGTCCTAGTCATATCAGAAACCCCACTTAAACATCAAAGGTTGGTATCGTGGCATCATACTCCTAATTTAAGGCAAAAAAAGATTTGATCAAACAGCAACGTTCATGTGAAACTCAACTCAGTTTCAACATACAACAGATCATCCAACAAGAAACAGATTCTCTTCTTGAAGACCAGAGAAATCTTGATTATACAATAATTAGAATCCAGCTTCACAAGTTCGATTGAAATAGTAGTTACCTGACTTTCTATTGGAAGTTGACTGGTCAAAAGTCGCAGATAGTAAGCTAACTTATCATGAAATGTAATTATAATTCCTTCACCACTTTTATCAAATTGAGGTCTTCCAGCACGCCCAAAAATCTATAGCACATCGGGATAAAACAACATTAACAGCAGTAAAGGCTGAAAATAAAACAGAAAGAACATTAATGGCACCTGCATGACATCCAGCATACCCAAATCTCGCCATCCACCGGCCTTTGGATCGTACAATTGGGTCCCCTGAGCCAAAACGTTTAAGATGGTTAATGAACAGATCAAAGAGTCAAAGGATTCATTAAACTGAATGGACTAGAATTCAGATTTGAATGTCGCTATTCATATTGCGATAAATAGTAGCCTTCTTAAGAAGTAGAGGATCTTGTTACAAATGTGCAAGCTTCCAATGGTAGAAAAGTAAATGGCTTTAACTGTGATCAAGTATTGAATTAATATAAACCATGTTAACTTGCTTCACACTACAACATTAGTGAGAGAAAATTCCTCCGTATTTAAGGAGACTTCTCAACGATCAACAATTGGTTAAAAAAGGTGTAAGGTGTGAGGTGAAGGCGCTAGCCTCATATACGCTAGGCGCCCAATATTCAAAAATACTTATAAATTAATTATAGATAATATTTTCTACATTTTAATCCTTAAAAACTCAAAACATGATATTAAAAAAAAACATACAATGTAATAATATATAAGGCATTCACTATCCTGTTTGTGAGATTATATTAAAAAAACATAAAAATGTAAAGGCATTCACTATCCTGTTTGTGAGACTTCCTAGCTCTTATGTACAGCCAAATAAGTTCTATGTACAGCCAAGTAAGTTCTGTGAACAGCCCAAGAAAACAAAAGATTATCAAAACAAAAGATTACAACAAAAATACTATTTGCCTTTATTCTTTTTATACTCTCTTTTTAGATTATACACTGACGCACTCCAAACTTTCAGATTACCAGGCGCCTGAGGCGTCCTTTTTTAAACCTAGGACCAACAAGGTTAGTTGTGGCTCAAAAATGTAGAACACCCACATATTAACAACACTAAATGATTAATTTTTGTTTAACCAGTTGATTTCTTCCACAATTATAGCTCTACAAGCAATGAATGCCTCACATTTAAAATCAACAAGTTATCTACTAAATTTATAACAAAAAAATGGTTTTAAACACACAAATACATAAGCATTCCGCATTTAACAACCTTAATCACAACAGTGTGTGCTGGCAGATTTACTCCCCACGCCAAAGTCGCTGTACATACAAGGACCTGAAAATAAAAACGGTGGCACAATAAGTGGAATACCAAATACCAAAAAAGATACAGAAGCAAGTCGAACAAAGAGTGGCATACCTTCAACAATCCATCAGAAAAAAGACGTTCGGTCAAACCTCTATCAGCACGCAACATTCCTGCATGATGTATGCCAACTCCAGATCCAAATAGCTGAACAAGCTGTTTGTTTCTGGACTTTGAAACCTCCATCTATAAGCGAAAAAAGCAAGTGATGGTGACAACTCTAGTTTAATCATGATGAAATGTAAAGAGAGAGAGTTTTGACTTTGACAATTTACCTTGACCAAATGAAACTGAGGATGTTCCTCATTCATAAAGAGATCTAGTTCATTGTATTTCCGGGCAAGTTCTATCTGTATGACATTCAACACAATAAATAATAACTGGAGATAACAATGTTTGACATATTGTACGCTTTGAATACCCTAAAAAGTTTAGTTAACCAACAACTCAAAAACTTAGCATCAAAGCATAAGGACTAATTAAACACAAAAACCCATTTGTACAGATATTAGATATTCCATATAGGTTCTTGAAATATGGAAGGGGGAAAAAGAGATTACGAGCTTATCAGCTGTTTTCCCGGTGTCTTTACGTGAATGAACAAACACCATTGCCTGATGCCCTTGCTTCAATGACTCAACAACCTGCTCATACAAAGCTCCCCTGAATACACAAATGCCAATCCAGATGTAGTGCAAAACAGTAAGTCATTAACAAAAATTAAAGAAGACCTTTTTGTAGCAAACTTCATTCAAGAGTTCATTCCGTGCTTGAAAGTTTGGTTCTGTAATTCCGATATATTGCTGCGCAAGAGGCACAGGACGGTAGCTAGAATCAAAGAAAAAGAGACCAGCATCTGGACTAACCCTTAAGAATTGTGCAACCTGAAAGTTGGGAAAGGAACAAGCAAATCAGACAAGAAATCATAAGAGCTTAAGAAAAGGTAATGCCAGATCACCTCCAGATAATTGGGAAGGGTAGCTGAAAGCCCCACAATACGAATCATTGACTGTGTTGATTCCACCTATCAAAAGTTATCAAAAAACAGATTTAATCTCAGGTTAGCATTAGCAACCCTCATCAAAGAAAAATTAAAACCATCTTTAAATTCATTTCAAAACATAAATAACTATTCTTGTATTGTTAACTAGATTATTAATGTACCTGGCGAAGAGTGCGAGCCACTAAAGCTTCTATTACAGGTCCTCTGTCATCATTTAGCAGATGTACTTCATCAATAATTAGAAGCTTTACCAGCATCGAGAGTGACATGTCACTACTTTTACGGGTGATTACATCCCATTTCTCAGGTGTTGTAACAATCATCTGTGAGCATAGATTTAAAAAATTAAATTTAAATGCAAATCCATGATTTATTTCCAAAAATCATATGAACTATGAAAAACCTGAGTTTCTTCAAGTTCGGTTTTAGAAAGTTGCATGTCACCAGTAAGTTCTCTCACAACCATATTCAATGGAGCTAACCGATGGCTAAATGCCTTAGTAACTTCAGCAGCTAATGCCTAGAGATTGTATGTCACAAGACAAGGATAAAACTAGTAAGCATCAAAAAGACAAGGATTAAATGGTAATGTCAATTCTACCTTCATTGGAGCAACATAAACTATCTTAAACTCATCTTTATGCAAGTAACCGTCTTTGAAGTGCTGTTTAATCTGAAAAATCACTTGATTCAGATATAAAGCGCAAAGAAGGGAGCTAATATTCCTCTTTAAGAAACAACAGGTAGATTCTGTTTTATAATTAAATTGTCAAACTAAATGTTAGAAAAAATGAATATTTGAGGATTGAGAATGTGTGCACCTCATGCAGAATAGCAATCATAGCTATATTTGTTTTGCCAGCTCCTGTTGGAGCACAAACCTGAAACAGAAGATGAATTCTCAAGGAATGAGGACCTTAACACTGGCATCATTTGTATTAGTAAACTTAGCGAATTTCAAACTGACCAGAATATTTTCGTTAGTATGGTAAGTAGTCTGGAATATTCTGCTCTGAATACGGTTGAGTGTCTTGTAGCCTTGGAAAGCAGCTTGTGCAAATTCATCCAACTCCTTTATTTCAATCTGATAAAACCACAATATCATTAATAAATCTAAATGGGATACGAATAGTTGCAATCAAATTTTGACCATTTACCTACTCCGTGCATCATATTTTGATTTCCACATTATTATCTCACTTATTTTTTCTAAAAAGGGCTTGAACTTGAGTGGTTCTTATTTTATTTTGGGAAAAAGTGGATCATTGGTGCTGATTGGTGAATATATTAATAGTTTGTAGAAACTAAAGTTTGAATACAGAGCATTTGGATTGGAGAAATTTATGCTAATATGATGTAAAATCTTATCATGGCTAACAAAATAATAATATGAAATATTTAAATCCTAATGTCAAAAAAGAAATATGATAATTCATGCAAGCAGAGAACTACGAAACTACGCATTAAAAATAAACCCATGACCAGTTCGGATAAGGTAAGTGATTATGCTCTTTTGACAAATATGATCATAAACTATTTATAAAGAACAAACTGAAAGTACCAGCTTCTCTCCAGGCTTCATTGGTGTAGTCTGTGTGGGTGGAATGGAAACTTCTTCATATCCCTTATGATGCTTCCTAGTAGTTCCCTGAGGAAGAGCAGTAGCTGCTAACGCGTTTTGCCCATCACCAAGCCCAACCAGATCATCAAATGGGCTTTTCTTTGCGCTTGCGTGAAGTAGAGAGCTAAAACTCATACCAGACAAGTCACTGTCAAACCCATGATCCGCTCCACGTTTATTTTTCCTCTCCTCTTTGCGTCGTAATTTATCAAATTGCTTTTCTGATTCTGTTTGAACAGTAACCTGCATAAAATTTTGACACCGGAATTTGACATCTAGGCATGTGATGATGACTCAGCAAATGATGATAACGAAATCAGCAACTTCATACCTGAGTACCATAGCTAGGCATGCGTGGTTGAGAGCTAGAAATTAATTTTTCAGATTTTAAATTCAGCATCCCATGATGAATGGCATCAACAAGTTCCTTCCTATGCTGAATATGATAAAATATCACAAAAACACTGATGATAACTGATAATAATGAATAAAATGTAACAGACTTCAAAGCATCTACAACTATATTACAATCCATCACTTGCAAATCAATCAGATCATATAATCCATCACTTTCAGGTGATAACATGACAGATGACAAAATAAAAGGAAAAGGGTTTATAAACCAAAAGCAAGAGCAAGATTCCTATGCTGTATATAATGTTTTATAAACTGATGATAACCGATAAAAATGAATCAAGAAATGTAACAGACTTCAAGCATCTATAATACAATCCATTACTTGCAAAACAATCAGATATTATACTCCATCACTTTCAGGTGATAACATGACAGATGACAAAACAACAGGAAAAGGGCTTATAAACCAAACACAAGTACAAGATTGTCTGTTCTCTCACCGTGATAAGATCTTGAACGGTTTGAAATGCACTGTCACCAACTAGATCCAATAAATCACCAGCTATCTTCAAAACAAAAAGAACAGCAATTAAATAACTCAAAATCAAACAAGGAACCATGAATAAAATCTACTTCAGAACTGACAAGATAACAGTAAAATTAAATATTTCATTACCTCATCACCAGCTTTGTCTGATTCAAGTACCCGACAAATAGCCATTGCTAGTTCATCTTGGGGAAGCTGAGAAGTACTACCATTTACTATTCTCTTGCATTCATCTCTTAACCATTCTAAATCATATGATTTATTTGTGTTCTCATTGTGGTCATACCACTCCCTGTGAAATGAGGTAGAAGTTACATTTGTACCCTCCCCCCATATTTCTACATCCTCAAAAGAAGCATCAACCAAGAACCGGGTTGGGTGGTAAAAAACCAGATCTGCACCAAATTCTTGACCATCATCGCTCCCATTTACTTGCCTTTCAAGTAAAGTAACTGACTCGTGGTTGTCTGGCTGCAAACTGGAAAGACTTTGAACGGCATTAACAACTTTTTGCAGTTTTACATCCGAAACAACATGACCAAGTAGTTTCTGCAGTTCAGATCTGCATAAACACACAGTTTGATAAAGATTTTGTGTTCACATCAGATAATCAGAAACTACCCCTGCTATAGTAATTATTAGAGGGTAAAGATATAATATCTTACTTCTTCTCAATGAACAATAAATTATCTTTTTCCTCCTCTTCGCGATCACCAAAAAGCTTATATACTGCCAATGCCACTTCTTTGAACTCCTCATTGGTCTCCACCCCATCAATCAAATCAACCACCGCCCCAACAAACTGTCTGTACGCTTGGCGGACTTTAATGGAAGCTACATCCAATATAAGCACGCAAGTAAAAGTTATTGTGGTTCCAGGTGGCCCTACAGCTGTTGTACTACTTGCCAAGAGAGACTGCAGACTCATATTGTAACAACACATAGCCACTTCCCACAATAAACACACCACGTTTGATAGCAATACTCACACCATACATCAATGTGAAGTTTATCGAATCTTTTTACAAACTGCAACACGATCTCTTTTCTTTTCCTATACGGAGCTTACTCAAAAAAAATTAACGCGAATAATTCATACATGATACATGATTTCAAGAACAGCCATGTTTGGCCTCCAAATAAATGAGAGAATTTTTTTTTACGGATGAAAGGAATAACTACATAATCATCAATGTCAAATTGTCAAGCATAAACAAAGGTAAAAGCAGATTCCACCCCCTAGAAAAACTTAGTTTGTGATCACATCTTGTATGCATACATAGCAAACTTCATTAAACTATAAACTTATTGTCAAAGAATTCCTACTGTCGGTGTGTTCTTCAAAGTTCTAACTTATTTACCAAAACTTTCTCTATAACAACTTCATGAACTAACACGTACCTTCATCCCATCGATGAACGATCTTTCTCGCAACTTCAAATTCGTAAACTGGTTTCGCGGAGCTAGTTGGAGACAATCAGAATTCAAATTTCAGTTCACAGATATAAAAGAAATATTATACAGACTGAGTATGAGTATTAAACGGTTGGATATTATGTGATAGGGTTTGCAATCGATTTACCTGCGACGATTGGTGATCGATTGAAGGATAGATTTTCGGTTGAGATAGGCTTGATCGGCGTCGAACGGCTCACGGAGAGAGTTGGTTAACCGAGGCAGTTCGAGCAACATTTTTGTGGTTCGGTGGTGGCGGGAGGGCGATCCTGTGGCGGAGCAACGGTGGAGTGTTGATCAAGGTCTGGACCGGGTCGGTTTAGAAGGCTGTTTGGGATTGCTTATTTTAAACAACTTTTCATTTTTAAACTGGTGAAAAAATCAAAATGTCTCTTTAAAAGTAATCAAAAGTTAAAAATTTTAACTTCTGGTGTTTTTTGAAGAGCCATTTTAGTCTTTTTACCCTTCCAAAAATCAAAAGTTGTTTAATTGTTGCTAGTGTTGGGTCATTGGGTGTTTGGTTCATACCGGATAGACATGCATGTATTTGGGATTTTGGGTTAGTGTAAGGTGGGCTTGGGCTTTTAAAAATTTGTGGGTTTATAATATATGTTCATGGGTCGGGTATCTTTGAAAACGGTTTCTCTATATCTCAAGATAAAGGAAAGATTCGTTATCACCTACCTCTTCCAGACCTTGCTTTTGAGTGGGATATACTGGTATGTTTGTTTGTTTTTTTGTTTTCATGGGTTGGGTTTAAATATCTCTTTGAGTGTGAAAACTTTCATGCTAATTTAAAACTAGACTTTGTCTAGTTCGGGTTGAAATCAGTTTTTGAGGATGAAAGGATCGGTTTGATTGGTTTGGTTAAATGGTTCAGTTTGGGTTTGACGAGTTTCAATTATAGAGTTGCAAAACTTGTTTCAACCTTACGATTAGGTTTTTGGTTCAAACTAAGGTACCTTTAAAAATAGGTTTTGTACTAGTTTTTTTATACCTCTAGATTAAATTCATATTCAAACTCTTAATCAAATTTAACTTAAACTCGGTTTCAAATTTGGTAAAATCAATTTTAGAAAAGATGTTCATATGTTGTTCAATTTTTTTTCCTTTTTCTTGCATTTTACGAGATTATTACTTTTCGCATATTTTCTTTTGAATATTGACTGCTAAGATATGCTAGAAAAACTGGTTTATGTTGATTTCTGCATGCACTTTACCTACTGGGTTGCAGGTTTAAACACTGCACCCGAGGTGTTTTGTTTTTGTTTTTTGATTTTCTTATAGTGTTTAGTTTAAATTACTTTAATTAAATAATCATTTCGCAACGTAACGGTAAAAGCATCGAATTCATGTTCCGTAACAATCGTTTTAGGATTCGAACTTTTTTTTACTTTCGATGTGTTTTTTTATTTTACAATTTGGTTTTCATAAGTAAACATATTGAACTTCATACTGTTGCTACACAAATCTTAATCAAGATATTAAGGTTCAGTAACAGTGTAAGGGTGGAGTCAGCACCAAGGATTAAGGTTGTGATTCAGGGCTTAGGACTTTGACTGGGAAGGGTTTCAAATATTCAGTCGCGTCTGAGCCTAGGCTTAGGCTGACAAGGATGTCTGCAAAACAAAGACAACACCGTGAGTTTCTCCACGGGAAGAATGGATATCTCCCCGTGATCACACTCCGGCGTGAGAATAAGTATATATGCTAGAAGAGTTTAATAAGATAGATCGAGGTGAGAATATTGAGAGCAAGATGGCCCTTACCAGATGAGATGAAAGAAGTATTTATAGTGTCTGTGGATGGAGATGCAATACAACTCGATTCTATTTTTAGTAGTCTGTAGTCAACGAGCCGGATCTGAGATCCCTTAGTTAGAAAGTTCTATACCTTCTTGGTGCAAAGGGTTTCTGAATAAGAATTAATGTTACTTGTCTTTGTAGTTGACTTTGGATGTTTTGTGGGCTACTCTGACCCTCTGCCTGGGTCAGACTTTGGCTTGTTATGCTTTGTTGTTATATGCTCTTCTCTTATTCTTTGGCAACCAATGATAAGCTTCCTTTGGTGTCCTACCGTTATCTTGTCTTTGCGAATAGTTTCTAAGTGTTTGCAGAGATAAGTGTCGTTATGGTTTGGGCTAGTAGCCACTCTCAGCCGCGGCCTGCGTTTGTGTCAGTCGCGGCCCATCTCAACTTTTTGCTTCTTCAACCGCGGCCCGTTTGAGCTTTGCTGTCTTCCCCAGTTGCGGCCCTTTTGGGCTTCGCTGCCTTCCCCAGCCTCGACCCGTTTGGAGGTTCGTTGCTTCCTCGGTCGCGGCCCAGTTGGGTTGTGTTGCTTTACTCAGCCGCGACTTACTTTGGGTTTGTTACATTCCTTAGTCGCGACCCCTTTTTCACTATCCGTCGTGTTGCGACTAGTTAGGTTTCCTCATTCTTGTGCAATCACGTGATAGTTGTTTTCTAGCTAAATAACCTCTTTACATTATCTGCCTAGATATAGGTAAGTATTTTAATTGATTTCAATACTGTCTACTCAAACATAGTTGAGCTACTAATCAGCTTGTAGTGCGTTCTACGCAGACATGATAGGACGGTTTGGCTAATTCAGATATGATTGTGAAATTGGCGTTGATATTATCGACTTAAACATGGTTGATTTAAATGATTTCAATTTATCAACTCAAACATGGTTGAGTGATTCAGATGGATTCAAACTTATCTACCCAAAAATGATTGATTGTTTCAATCATTTCCATGGTTATTGACTTAGGCCTGAGTGAGTTTTTTGATTGCGTTATCTGCCCAAACGTCGTTGGGTGATTCAATTTTCATGATTATTAGCTCAAGAATGGTCAAGTAATTTGTTTGCTTTGACATCATCTACCCAAGAATGGTTACTTGCTTGATCTCATGGTTACTAAATCAAACATAAGTGAGTTACGTGATTGCTTTTAACATCA
>BJCO01363974.1:0-30222 GCA_018326465.1 Flaveria floridana
TATATATAAATATATATATATATATAAATATATATATATATATATATATATATATATATATATACACACACACACACATTTATACATACGTACTCAAGAACATACAGGCAGAATATATATATGTATCACTAAACACACTCATCCATATTAGCAAATACAACACACACATACAAAAAGTTTGCATTTATCCATGGCAGCAAACATACACATATATGAACCCCTACACAGGCAGAAGACAATCATATACATAATCACACATATACACACCCAATAGACAACCATATATGCATCCATTTATACACTTATTCATGGAAATCACACACACAAACACATCCACACCCATGGTACACACACAACAAACCAAAACACGCACACACAAACACATACACACCCACGGTTCACACACACAATAAACCTAAACACACACACACACAGACAGTCCGCACGCAACTTATACACACACATACCAATCATCCTCGGCTAACCCGAACAGCTGCAATACAACGCCCACGAACCCGGTTGCACACTAAACCAACCACCGCAAACCGTAACGTACCCAACGAGTAAGGAACGAAACTGCAATGGAACACGAACACGAAGAAAACAACGGAAAGAACCGTACCGAATGGGTTGCTAGAACCGACTTCTGTGGTTGCCCGGAGTTGTTCTAGTCAACGAAACTTGCCGAACGGTAATGACCCGAGATGAGGGAGATCACCGGAGGGGAGTTGGTATTTGAATGCTTGCGATAAGTGTCGCCGAAGATGATGATGGCCAGTGGAACAATGGCTGCAGAGAGGAGGCTTGTGCTTGGGTGACACCAGGGTACTATTTGGGTGAATTAGGATTGTTTGATGGGTGCAAGAATGAAGGAATTGGTTATAGGCACATCAGACGGGAGGTTGGTTTTATTAGAATTTAACTTTTGGCAATGGGCACAAGAGGTCCCTTAACTTAGTGTAAATTACATTTTAAGGTTGAATTAGTTTTAGTACAAATAAGATTAACTATTAGGAATTATTATAATGATAATTCTTTTCATTTAATTGATAAAATTAGGTAATTATCAAGTGTCGGAGAATGACATTAACCTGAAAAATAAGGGGTGTCACATGAAACATCTAGACTCATTCATGAGGGAGTAACAATTTTAGACACAAGTGGCATGCCCAAGATCATTAAGGCTTGGGTTCCACACTCTAATTGATTTCATTATATGTGCAGGATTATCCATGGAGGACTGACAACAAGTGGTATGTTGACAGTGGTTGTTCCCTGGCATATTCCATGATTTCAAATATAAAAATGCTTCATATGTAGCATTTGGTGGGGATAAGAAATGAGGTAAAATTATTGGTGAAGGAATGGTAGCAAATGGTGTACTTAAGTTTGAGAAAGTAAATTATTATGAAAATTTACAATACAATTTACTAAGTGTTTCTTAAATTTTGTGATCAAAATTATACCACTTTATTTGATAACACTTACTGTTACATTCTTAAGCCAGGTTTTCAAGTTCCAGTAGATTGGATCATTCTTAAAGCATCAAGAAAAGAATACACATATGTTTTGGATATGAACAACACCTTAATAACAAGCAATGAAACCTGCCTGATTTTTAAGTCTTTAGAAGATGAATCTCAACTGTGGTATAGAAGGATGGTTCATTCAAACATGAAGAACATGTACAAGCTGGTCAAACATGACTTAGTCATTGGTCTACCCAAGAAAGAATTTTATTGTTCTAATCATTATTCATCATGTTATAAAGGAAAACAATATAGGGTGTCACATAAATCCAAAACAATCAACATAAATACAACACTCAAAATGCTTCATATGGATCTTTTTGGTCTAACCAATTTTGATGAGCATTAGAAAAAGGCAATATTCTTTGGTAATTGTTGATGATTTTACTAGATCTACTTAGGTCTTTTTCTTAAATAGAAAAGTGAAACATCAGAAACATTAATGGAGTTTATCACTAAGATTGAAAATCAACTTCATTTGAAAATCAAAATCTTAAGAAGTGATAATGTGTCTAAATTTGTTAATCATGGTTTAGATTCCTCTTGCATGAACAAAGGCAGAACTCTAATTGAAGCAGCAAGAACAATGCTAGCTGATTCACATTTGCTAATCACAATTTAGGCTGAAGCTGTGAACACAACATGCAATGTTCAAAATAGTACATTAATTGTCAAAGAACATAACAAAATACCATATGAGCTTTTATTTAAAAGAAAACCTTTTATAGGATACCTTAGAGCTTTTAGGTGTCATGTGTCTATCTTAAACATCAAAGATTAATTAGGAAAGTTTTCTGAAAAAGCCAATGATGGTTTCTTTGTTAGTTACTCATTAACATCTAAATCATATAGAGTTTACATTCCACATCAAAACATTATGGAGGAAACACCTAATGTATCCTTTGATGAATCATTATTTCTACAATCTATAAATAGATATGTTTGATATAGATGCATTCACAAATTCATTTAACACTAGCTATTTGAATGTTGCAGGTTCTACGAATATATGCTATTCTTATATACCTCCTAGTATGAGTGAAGTGCCATTGACTGCTGATCCTCAATACCATACTCTCACACTTCAAGTGTTGCTGATCATGGCCCTTCATCTCAAACAAGAAATGAAATGTCTAATGCAAATGAAATTTCAACTTCCAAAGAAGCAACAAGAGCATCCACAGAAGTTAACTCTATATACATAGAAGTTTCTAATGCATCCAGAGCAGTGAACAATGCATCAGCAGATGGTCCTTCTACATCCGTAGATGTTCCATCTACTTCCGGAGTTATTCCATTACCATCAACAATTCTTAGTTCATTAGGACATATTTCAAACACACATATAACATCAGCAGATCCACAAACTACATCCGCAGATGTTCTTGTAACTCCTGTGGAAGTTATTCCTATATCTGCTGAGACATAAACTCATGAATATGGTTTTCATTCAACTTTAGAAGATCAAAATGATGAAGATTTTGATTACTTTGTTGATTCTCCATCTCAGCTGGATCCATCCCCTTCAACAAATATGACCGACTTGGAATCATCCATTCCAGTTGCATTAATTCCAACCTCAAGGATACATAAGAATCATCCAATAAACAACATCATTGGTGATCTTAATGAAAGAACCACAAGAAGCCAAATGGGAGCTGCCAGCATCTGTCTTTTTTCTTGTTTTCTTTAACAAGTGATTCCTCCTAACATCACTGCTGCATTAAAAGACAACAGCTGGATTGAAGCTATGCAAGAAGAACTTCAGCAATCTAGAAAGCAGAAAAGTTTGGAATCATGTTGATATTCCTGAAGGCCAATATCTAATTCGCACAAGGTGGCTTTTCAAGAACAAACTTGATGACAGAGGTATCATTTTCAGGAATAAAGCAAGGCTGATAGCATAAGGATATACTCAAGAAGAAGGAATAGACTATGATGAAGTCTTTGCACCAGTTGCAAGGATTGTAGCTATTAGAGTCTTCCTATCCTATGCTTCATATAAGAAGATCATAGTTACAAATAGATGTAAAATATGCCTTCTTATATGGTAAAATCGATGAAGAAGTCTATGTTGCCCAACCACCAGGCTTTGAAGATCCTGATTACCCACATAGGATATACAAGCTTGACAAAGCTTTGTATGGTCTTCATCACGAACCAAGAAAGTGGTATGAAACATTATCTACTTTCTTGCTCAAGCATGGTTACAAAAAGGGAAACCATTAAGACCCTCTTCCTTAAACATGATCATCAAGACCTCTTAGTTGTCCAAATCTATGTGTATGATATTATTTTTGAATCAACAAACAAGGGATTGTGTGAAGGCTTTGAAAGGTTGTTGAAATATGAATTTAAATGAGTTCCATGGGAAAACTAACATTTTTCCTGGGTTTACAAGTTCTCCAGAAACCAGTTGGAATATTCATCAATCAGGAGAAGTATGTGCATCAAATCTTGAATAAGTACAACCTTGTTGACACTTCTTCAGACAAAACACTAGCATCAACAATAGATAAGATTGTACCTGATCCTAAAGGGAAGTCAGTTAATCAAAGATTGTATAGATCAATGATAGGATCTTTAATGTACTTAACTACCAGCAGACCTGATATAATGTTTGATATGTGTGTTTATGCTAGGTACCAATCAGACCCTAAAGAGACACATATGAATGCAGTTAAGAGGATTTTCAGATATCTCAAAAGGAAGATAGCTCTTGGACTTTGGTATCCAAAAGAAGGATTTTTGAACCTCTATTCATATTTTGATAATGACTTTGGAGGGTGCAACAATAACAAAAAAAATCAACAACTGGTGGTTGTCAATTCATAGGACCAAGACTTGTTTCTTGGGAGTGCAAAAAGCA
The DNA here is from genome assembly GCA_018326465.1 of Flaveria floridana. Classification (NCBI taxonomy): domain Eukaryota; kingdom Viridiplantae; phylum Streptophyta; class Magnoliopsida; order Asterales; family Asteraceae; genus Flaveria; species Flaveria floridana. The sequence continues at coordinate 4,399 of BJCO01363974.1, forward strand.
AACAAATATGTTAGTATCTACAGCTAAGGCTAAGTACATAGCTGCTTTAGTTGGTTGCTCTAAAGTTTTATGGTTACAAAACCTATTACTTGATTATGGTTACAATTTTCTTCAAACACCAATCCACATTGATAACTCAGTTGCTATGTTCATCACTGCTAATCCAGTGCAACATAGTAAAACAAAACATATAGAAATAAGATATTATTTTTTAAGAGATTGTTCAGAAAAAGATCTGATCAAGTTGATCAAAGTGGATACAAAAGACCAACTTGCTGATGTGTTCACTAAAGCCTTTGATTCAGTGAGATTTAATTTCTTAATTAAATCATTAGGCATGATCAACTTAGAGTAGTCTACTCATCATTACAACAAAAAGCGTGATCTGTGTTTCATCATAATTAATATGAAAAAGTCAAAACTATTCACTAAACATCTAAAACTCTAAAAAGATTATCTTGTTAATATCTTTTAGTTCATATAGCTTTCATATCATGGGAAATGATAGTACACAATCCCTTTGCTTACTTTCCTAAATTTAAATTATAATAAAGACTGATCTGATGCCATTTGATATGTGAGTAGGTTCAGCTTGAGTAGAACATAAACAACTTAATGCTTAACATAATGACTAGATGAATAACTATAGGCAATTCCATTTTAAAGAGCAAGCAAGTAAGCTTATCCTGATATGATCAATTCATTCACCCGAACACACTATGTTCTAACATTTTATAACCTCTACCTTTGCATATCACATACCGTTTGTTTTGCATAAGCAAAGGACTAGGTTTATGATCACCTTTTTTTTACAAAAGTAAATACCTGGTGTTTTGATAATGATCTGGTCCCACAACATTAAAATGGGTTTTAAATATTCTGAGAGTATATGAATGATAAGCTTGACCGTTGTCATTTTTATATCACTTTTTCAGAACACTTTTTCAGACCTAGAAAAACGCTCTCAAACATTAAACCCTCTTTCCGCTAACATCCAAATTACCCTCACATAAAAACAAATCTTATGTAAATCTTGACTTCAGTTCATCAAATGAACAACATTATCAAGGTAAATCATATGAAACAATATCAAAATCAACTGTTTGATTCCTTAAATATCATCAAACTCTTCAAATTCTTGTGATTATTTTAAAGTTTAATCTTCATTGTACCCTAATTTTCTTACTTACTGTGTAGATGGCAAATAGATTTGCCAAAGAACATAATGTTTGTGCTTTCTTTAACTCTGATGATCCTGTAGCTAAAGGATGTAGAGACATCATCAACTACTTGAGAAGGTCAAGGCTATAGTATGCACTATCTGCTGATCCAACAATCTATCAATCATATATAATAGATTTTTAAAATACAGCAAGAATAGAAGAAGAGGGAGATGATTTGGTTATTCATTCGACCATTAGAAATGAAGAATTAAGGGTCGATGAATGAACAATCAGGAGAGTGCTCGAACTGGAAGAACATGAAGAGGGCCATCATGATGTTTTCGAGCATGAGTACATTGAGAGAATCTTTCAGCTGATGGGGTATGATGGTGATTACTAGAATGGAGAAATTAAGAAGGGAAGATTGTGCAAACCCAATAGATTTCTATGCCATACGTACTTAAAGTGCATATCCAATAGAAAATCTGGGTTAGACAGATTCTCTAGGCATATATCATCTCGGATCATTGGTATATTCGAAGGCAGAAGGTATAACTATGAAAAATACATCTTCAGATGTTTATGTGATCAAATCAGGGTGCAAAAAGCAGACAAGATGTATATGTACCCTCGATTCATACAATTAATCATAAATGATGATTTGTCAAGATAGAAATAGAAGGAGATGTGTTTGTGCAAACTCATTTGGGGAGATCAGTACTGAACAAAATAAGTGGGAAGTATAAGGGAGAAGAAATGCAAATGTTTGCACATGTACTTGATGAAAATGCTGACATCCTACAAGAGTTGATCTTCATTAATCAACAATAAGAAGAAGAACAACCTGTTAAGTCCCTCGCACCAACAAAACAAGCATCACACTCTCCACCACCATCTCCTTTGAACTATCTACCATTATCACCACTAGTCCAATCCTATTCACCACTAAGTGAATATACGTAACCCATCTCTTCTTCCTGTCATAATCATCATTAAACACAGCTGCCACTAAACCCTTCTCACCAGCAAGTGAACATACCCAACCTCTTTCACTTTCCTAATCTTAATCATCTCTTAACACTACTATAATAAAACCTCTTTCACCAAATATTAATCAACCATCTTCTTAACCAGAATAACCACAAATCTTAACTTCCCCATTTATTGAATCCAACTCAAGCATAGAAAGCCCTGCACCCACTAAAGTGATCAGTTTTGCAGATGATCATGATGATACGAATGATGATGTAATAGAATAAATCTATTTAGAATTAGAAGGGAAACAAGAAAAAAAGGTTGAACAAGATTTAACTCATGCTAAACATCAAGTTGAGGGTGGAGATGGCTTTGTTGATATCAAGCCTACAAGGAGAATGATCAAAAAGAAGAAGAGATTGATATGAGCAAAAGTTTTCTTGTTGATAAGTACAACAATCTCATAATCAAAACAAACAAAAGATTAGAATGGCTGAGAGGGTTGAAGGGATTATTGAAGAAAAGGATGTTAAATTGGCTTATCAAGAAGCTACAATTAAACGACTAAGAGAAGATGAACAAACCAATTATGAAGTGGTTGATACATTGCACTAGTTGGTGAGTGAGTTAAAAGAATCAATTGAAAGAGAAATAAAAGAAATAGAGCAACTTGAGTTAGAAATAACTAGAGCCCAAACTACTATCTCTGAACAAGTTGGTCTACTGGAAAACAAAAGATGGGGAGATTGAAGCCTTGAAGATAAATATATCTACTCTTGAAAATTTTCTAGAATTTTGGAAAATCAGATTTTTAGGGTTTGACCCTAGTTTGACTTGTGGACTATAATCGTCTATTTTAAGCATGAATATGTGATGGTATATGATTAAAGAGAGTATGATGATGTGATGTATATATTTGAATGATGTGTTATCTTTTAACGGTTTTCAAAACATATATATATATTATATTAAATACGTTATGTAGTATGTTATTACTTTACGTAGTATGACGTATGTATGAATGAACGTAAAGTATAACGTAATGGAGTGAAAGATAACAACGATGAAAAGTGAAACGCAATGAACGAAAGAATGGCTTGCAAGCAAATAGAAAGGAGGTGCATGACCATGTTGTCATTAGCTCAACTATGTGTGGTTTAAATACCCCGAAGGATGCATACAAGCTCAATCATTGAAATTGATGAGACCCTTGTGACATACCCTAGGTGACTGGGTCAGCTTCGTGCATAATGATCAGGCTCTATTTGTAGACCTCAGGCCCAACATCAGCTTCATGCCTAATGTTTGGGGTATTGCACATTGGTTCGAATGAAGGGGAGAGATGACATGACCTAGGTGACTAGGTCAGCTTCGTGCACAATGATCGGGGTCCATTTGTAGACTTCAGGCGCAGCATTAGCTTCATGCATAATGTTCGGGGTATCGTATATCGATCCGTATGAAAGTAAAGATGATGAAAGTACGAAAAGAAAGTAAGGGAAAGAAAGTAAAATATAGTGAAAAGTATGAAATGAAAGTATGAATATGAAAGTGAATGTTAATGAAAAGAATGAAATGATGAAAGTACTAAAGAACGAAATGAACGATGAATACAATATGAATATACGTATTATTTGTGCTCGCTTACGAAAGTAACATATAGTATTTGAGAAGCACACTTCATATATAAAACACACCGGGTATTTTAATACTTATAAAACTAGAACTCACTCAGCAAAGCTGACTTTTATGCATTTTCAGTTGGTAGCTATTGTTGCTGAGGATGGCACACGGGGAGGCACTCGGCAGGGCAAGACTGGCATCAATTCACGTATAATATTATTGTTGTTTACTAATGCAATTGAACGATGCTTTTATAATTTAACAATGTTTTATTGCTTAACAACAGTATTTATCAATAAAATGAATGGTTTTGTTAACGTACTTCCGCTGCTTATTTTATGAATTATGTATTATATATGTAATGATGCGATGATTTTCCAACTCAAGCTCATGCTGATGCAACGTGGAAGGGTAATAGTCATGCTGATGCGACTGAACATCATACGAATGGACCAATATGGATGAACACCAATGCGGATGAACACCCAATCGTGCGAATGGACCTCATGCGAATGGACCTCATGCGGTTAGACTTAATGCGGATGAGTACTTATGCGACTGGGCTCTCAGTCGCATGACTCCCCATGCAACTGGCGCTCCAGTCGTGCGACTGAGCTTCAATCGTGTGAATGAACTTCAATCGCACTCCATTCGGCTGTATGGCCTCCAGTCGGTCGCTAGCCCTAACTGATGCAGAGTGCAGTTCATCCCGAACCCAATCTGCCATTTTCGACCTCCAAGCTCATCCAAACCCATTCTAAGCCTAAATCAATCATCCTAAACCTTAGGAATGCATACTACAACCCCATTCAAGCACGCACAAGCCCGGAAACAAACTCCAAACGCATCACACGCAAACACATCCAAATGGGTCAAACACACACACATACCAAAAATAGGTTTACTATGTGTTCCAACCCCAAAACAATAGAAAACGAGTAAAATAGGGGTCCTAGAACTCACACAAACTACACCAAGAAAAAGAGCTTCATCTAGACCCGCTACATGATGATTTCCAAGCCCAAATCAAGCCTTTCTCTTCTTTTCTCCCTTTTCTCTCTTCTTCTCTCTATGTGGCTGAAATGTGGGTGTGGGGAGAGGGTAAGGGCTGTCCTCTCCCTTCAAATACCCCCATTTACACAACTTTCTCACGTTGAGGAGTTTGGTCCCCCGACTTTGGACTTTATTTCTTTTTCTTCCTTCGTCGGCTTCAAAGAAAATATCCAGGTGTTACAATAAGTCCACCACCTTTCGAAGCCAAGACTAGAAGAACTTTGGAATAGAAACTTAGTCTTCCGAGACTAAGTTTACTCTTCAGAAGTATAAAGAAGATAAAGACTGGAAGTAGCTGGTTCGAAGGAGTTGTTCCTTCCAAAGCCAAAGTAGCTTCGGAAGACTTTATGTCTTCGGAAGTCTACTCACCTTCGGAAGTAACAACTGTGAAGAGTGGATAAAGTAATGCCTGTCAGTCAACTACTACACTGATAGACTGCATAGAACTTTTCCATGCGGGTATGTTTGACCTTACTTTACCCACTACTCATCCATCATAGATTAGTATAGTTACCAACCTTAATTGGTGACAAAAGGTAAGTCATGGGCTTGTCATGACTACCTAATACTAGGATAATACTTTATCTTAGTTTACATAGTTCTAACATCTGTAGTATTTTGTCTAGTTATATTTTCAAGCTGGTTTTTCAAGTATAACCGGCTGTAGATAGTAGTATATATAGTTCTCATTGTAAGCTCATAAGAGCATGCTTGTAAGAGTCTTGTAAACTTGGAGTTGAGAATTAATACATACAAGTATCTTGAAAAACTTAATCTTGTGTCTTGCTTACTTAGTATATTATTATCAACTCTTAGAAGATTCTGCTTCATCGTTTGAGTGTAACAAAGTGAGTTTAAGAGAGAACCATTGTGTTAAGTGACTTGTAATGATCCTACATCATTCTTTGATTCTATGAATTCCCTTGCAAAATGCACCGGTTTGTCACAGTTGTAGCACCTCAAATTTGTCTTATCAAACCTGATCTTACTAGAGTTATTTAGCCCGAACATTTTCTGACCCTTTCATCTTGAAAAGTTATTTGCCCTATACACCATCATTGTGATTTGATATTTAATGTCATTCTCTTTAACATCATCTGGTTTAACTTGTTGTAAGTTATCAACCAGAATGTTTGGTGCACTAAATCTTCCAGCAATAAATGCTTCATGGCTAGACATGAATGTTGTAAACAAGGCAAGATGTTCTTCAGCAGTCTGAATGGTTTGTATAGATAGGTTGGAGTTGGCAAAAAAAGCTTGTTGAGTATGATATGAAGGCTGAATGGATGGGTAAGCGTGAGTTTGTGGCTAAAAGGATATATCTTGAGACTGTATGGGAGTGAATTGGTTTGGATTAGGGATTTTGGAAATAAGGGATATATGTCTCTTTGACAGTAGGAATGACAGGGTTTGCTGATTGTTGTTGCTGACATAGCTGTGAGTAGCTCACATAGTAATTAGGATTACTTACCATCTTAGCATACAACACAGTTGCTTTAGCTCCCATTGTATTTAAGTGATTTGCAGCTCTTTGTTTGTCATCCATTTCTAAGATTTGATTGTAGAAATCAGATCATTGAGAGATAAGTAAACAGAACTTTGGTTCCTTTGATAGTAGTACAGTTGTTGTTCTAACTATAAGGTAATGAATTCAATAGCTTCTTGTTGACAGTTATATTATTCAACTTTATTCCTGTACTTTTCATCTTTATGATCAATTTTTACAGATCTTGCCATTTGTGCTTCCAATGTCTCCCCAAGTACAAGATTGAACATGTCGAATTCTTGATTCAACATATCTTTCTGACTCTCTCTCATATCCTTATTTCCTATAATCTATTCTTCTATGGAATCCTACAACACTTTGGCTCCTTTGAATTATTTAAATTTTTATGCTATTTCAGTAGTTAGAGCCATAGTTATCGCAACATAAGCTTTATCATCGAGTACAAGCTTTTTCATGTCTTCCTCATCTTATAAATGTATAGGTTTTGCAACCAATTCCCCTTTGTCATTTGAATACACAGGAATATACCGTCTGTATTTGATCAACTGTAACATCCTTGGTTTGGTGTAAATGACATGGTTCTTATAACAGTAAAACCAATCCGAATAATCTTCTTCACTTAGAAGTCTTAGGGGTTTGGTGCTTGTACAATCTCATTATGAAGGTTTAACGTACCAGTTTTGTTTTACAAATTTTCCATTATTGAAAATAAGGAGTCAAACTTTTCAGAAATTTTTGAAAACTGAAGTTCTCGCGCGAAACAATAACTTTGAAACTTTTTGCGTGGTCTTCGCAGGAACTTGTTGCGTGAAAGGATTTGTAACAAACTTTTGTGAAATGTTGAAGTTCTCGCGCGAATGTAATTTTATTGTAACAAACTTTTGCGAGTTCATTAGTTCTCGCATGAAATTATAACTTTTTGCATGCAAAAGTTAAGCTTTCGGAGGATTAGTTTTGTGCAATTTTGAAATTTCCAACTTCAACCTGATTACCAAATTGTCAAAAAAATAAATGATCAAGCTTCAAATTAATAAATTAGGTTCAAAATTGAACCTAATTGTCTCTAATTGATTCAATTAAGTCCAATTAAATCATGAAATCATCTTCACTCCTTCAAATGAACGTTTTTTGCTTGTTACTGATCTTAAACACCTTCGAGTTCACCCCAAAAGCAAAAACCAAAAGCAATCTTCAAACAAAAATCAAATATATAGCTCAAAAACTCTTCAAAATGTTTCAGATTCTAATCCAATTGATCTAGAGCAGTCATGGCTTTGATACTAATTGTAAGGACCTTGAAATTCAATATAGAACGATCTCGTGAGTAATATACAGAATGTATTCACACACGGGAATGTAATTAGAATGATCAAATGTAATATAAAAAGTAGAATCAAGCAACACACATGTAAATAAACTTTACTTGTATTGCTCTATGATGTAATGATTACAAAACTTTAGCTAAATTCAAGATTAATTACAAATACATCAAAAGCCAACTATTTTTACTAAACCAAAAGGTCTCGTGTGAGAGTTAATTTCTCACGCAAGTTCTTGCGCCAAAACATTTTGATCCGGATAAAACTTGAAACTCAAGTTATAGTTTGAACTTATTTGGTCATAGAAAACTATCTTTAGGTAGACACAACCCGTTTTGACCTATCACTCATTTTGTCTACTATTATCACTATGCGAAATTAAGATGTTTTAGGTTGATAGATTCCTAAACTATTAGTATGTTTTGTTTACTACTTGCTTATGTTACTTCAATTTTAAAAATTATCTATTCCGCAAGTAGCATAAAAAAACATGAAAGTAACAATCGCGAAATTGCTTATGTTACTTCAATTTCAAAAATGATCTATTCCGCAAGTAGCATAAAAAACATGAAAGTAACAAGCGCGCAATGCGATCGGGAAAAAAACCTAGTTAACTTTAAAAGTAATGTCTATTCTTTTTATAAATTAAATTTGCAATATTTGACAGTGAAGCTTAAGCTTATTTTTTTTAGTAAAATAACTTTTTATTAATTTTTTAGTAGTAATAGTTTTTATTGTGAGTAATGAAAATAAAATAAAAATAGTGTATTGTTTTCAAAAAAAAATATTTTTTCTGATAAGAATGAAATGGAAGGAAAAATTATATATTATATACTAGTATAGTACTTGTTCATATAATAGTTTATAGAATTTTTATAATTTAATAATCTCAATTTTTATTTATTGGGTCAAGATTAGTTTCAAGTTAATATATGTTTACATACACTCTAACTTTGAATTTATTTTCTTCCAACAACCCCTTACTAAATGAGATTTATCATTCGTTAGTTTTTCTTGATGAATGTGACCAACTCTGGTTATTTTTCAATTCTGTAGTCGCCCAGCCTCTATTAGGTCCATTGTTTGGTGTTTAGCCTCAATCATCCTTTGAAATCTACTTCCAACGAGTCAAATGATTCAGATCGGTAAGTAAAGATTCACGAATTTTAAGGGTGCAGAAATTTTAGATTGACGGTACTGATGATTGATTTCAACCTTCCGCTTAGTGTTTTAGCCATATAGGTAGTCCACTTTATCAAAAAGCTAATAGTGTTAACTTTCAGTTAGTAAGTGATCATTAGATAAAAATAAGCTTAAAGTTGATAGTGTCTGTAAATATTTTCTGAGTTGGAATTAATCCAGACCAATAAATTAAAGTTGAGATTATTTTAATCCAATAACCCTAGTTTATACTGTAATATTTGGTAATTTCAAAAAACTAAATATTTTAAAACATGAAATACTTCACTTTAAAATATAAGAATATGTACTTTTATCTCTTTCTATTAGATAAAAATACTTTAATCTCTTATAGTGCTAGAAAAATAAATATAAAAATTTATAGAGTAAAATATCATTTTTGTCTCTGACGTTTCATTGAAATTTCCATTCCAATCCAAAAAATATTGTTTTTGCTATGTAGTTTTCTAAATGTGTCATTTCCATCCACTCCACTAACAACGTTAGAACTTCCGTTAAAATTAATGGTATTATAGTCTTTCAACACCGCAATTTATTTTAATCAAGAACTGTTGCAATTAAATTTTTTAAATAATTAACGTAACATAAAAAGTGTTGAAATCGAATAGAGGTACTAGAACATAACAGCAACCTCATCGTACATGTAGTCGAAGTGTTGATATCAAATAGAGGTACTCGAATACAACAACAACCTCTATCAAACAGGTAAAGATATTCGAACTTTATTGAAATCGATGTTCACTCCCTCGTAGGTAGAAATAAAAGCCTTCTAATACGGATTAGGGTTAATCAGGTCATCTCCCTAGTTGCAGGTAGAAATTGATAGCTTTTATATGATAAAAATGTGTTTATTAGTTTTAATTGAATACTAAATTGGTTAATTAGTTTTGACTGGTTATATAGGGAGTTAAATATGACTAAAGTACCTTAATTTTAGTAGATGTTTAAATAGTGTTAGTAGAGTGGAGGGAAACCATAGAATTTGGTAAAGTACAGTATTGAAATGGCAATACCAGTTTTTAAAATGAAATAACAATTTCAATGAAATATAACGGACGTAAATGTCATTGCCTTTGATATCATCCCACCTCCAGCAGTGGCTGAAGAGGTGCTTGGGATGTTAGGTCCTTTAATGATAGATCTTCACATCTTGTAATCAAGAGCCTGAAATGCTCTGATACCAATCGTAGAATCAGTGAAGGGGGTCAATACGACAGTTTCACAAAGAGGAGAGACTTTCAACACTTAGTAGATCAAATAGCGAACCGGTTAGGATGAAACAATGAACACAAGTAACAAGAACAATAAAAAAACAACACTCAAATATGGTTTTCAAGAATGATGTGTATTGATCTTAAGTTCTTACAAGTGTTACACAACTTATCTAAAGATAAAGTACTTGAGATACTTTATACTACATACTACAGCTGATCATACTTTCAAGGCCAGCTAGAAACACTAATCTACATCAAGAGTAGAGTCAAAAGGCAGATTTCCTTTTGACTAGTGACTATGACATACCATAGCTCACATCCTACTATATTATGAATTGGATAAAAATACAAGAGTAGAAAGTTACAAACAAATGACATAATCTACTATTTGATAAAAGTAAGAAATTTTCACTAACTCATATAAGTTAGTGAGTATTCAGAAGTGCCAGCCAAAAGTTGTTCAGATTTTGTTAAAAGGTGATTCAGAAAATGCATGTCTTCTTTGTCTTTAGAAGAAATCCGTCATTGGCTTCAGAAGACTTTGTCTTTGAAGCTTCGGAAGACTTCATCTTTGGCTTTAGAAGATATGGTCTTTTGGCTTCGAAAGATTTTATACATAGCATAATTTACTGAGTTGTATAAAATCTTTCGAAGTAACTTTCTTGTAATTCATGCATGCATACTGAGAGCTCTTTGGTTGTATCAGTATATGGCTGTAATCCTTACAAACTCCCCCTAGGCTTACGCAACCAAAATAGAAGAGGCCTTTGAATCTTGATCTTCATCTGTTGACAGACCTCATCAGGATCAAGACCATTTGCTTTATCATCATTTGGTCAAGATCCCTCAGACTCTCAAAGTATCTTCTTATGTCATAGAGATCATGCAGAGAAAGGTCAAGAATGTTTTGCTAGAAGTAGATGTCTTGACCTCCTTTATCTCTAATAACAAACCATCTATCTGGATTAGTAGCAAACGTCCAGGACAAGATGGTTCTTTCAACAGCAAGAGGATCTACCTTAATTGGACTTTGTTGAGCAACCTCTTCTTAAGCAGCCTCAAGATGTTCTGACACATCCTATGGTGCAGAGCCTTGGACTTCTTCTTCTTCATCTTGTCCCATCTTATGGCCATCCTTTACATACTTATGTACTTTAACTAAGGAGACTGGCCTATAGCAGTAGATTGTTCTTGTTTGTATTCCTCAGTTGGGTACTTTTCCATCACAGGTTTAAAAGGATAAGGGTTAGGACCCTTTTATGGTCTAGCACTAGGTCCAAGTTATGTTGTCTCTTGTCGTTAAACCTTGACCTCAACTTCAGGTGCAACTTGACTTGGTGGAGAATACAAGTCAACAAGCTCACCCCTTTTGATCTTCTGCTTGATCACTCTAATGTGCTCATCCATGGGGGATAGAAATTAGACTAAGTCTTCCTCTGGGAATTAATATTGCTTCAAGAAGCTCACCATCTTTTGCCAATCAGAAGACTTCTTCAGATTTGCTTTGATGGTAGCTCTTGACTTTGCAGCTTCTTTTCTCATCTTCCTCTAAGTAATTTTTTGCTCTTTCAAAACTTGTTTCTCAAGCTACTTAAGGTATTCAAACCTAATGTACTCATAGGATAAGGGAAGAAGTGATGTTTCCTGATAGAGGCATGTGGCACTAGGTTAGGTAATCATGTTCTGTTTATCTTGTTCTCTATCAACCTAAGGTTATTGTTCAGTTTCCACAACCTCCTTCTCAATGCTTTCTTGAACTAGTGAGAGAGTAATATCTTGTTTGTAGAGTCTCCTTCTTCTGCTTCTTCTTTGATTTGAAGGAGCAATTCTGCATCTTTAGCCTCCTTTCTCTCCATTGACAACTGAGTGTCAGCCAGTTCATTCAACTTTTCTAAGGGAAGAGAGATGTGTTCATCTATATTATAGTTTCTAGTCCCCAAATAGTTCAATTTGGCTGCATTAACTTATCATCTTAAGTGTTTGGCCTAGGGGCAGCCCTGATTGCAGCTTCCATGAAGCCTGGGGTCTCACTTGAACTCTCTCCCCTAGCTTCGTCTCCATCTCTCTTTCCTCCTCCTCAATTTCCTTAAGATTCAACTTCCTTTTTCCTTTGTCACTCACAGGCCTAGATGACTCAGGGTGGAGAAAGCTTTAGCCTTCATTGCTTGGTGCAACACTTGAGCTTTTGCAAGAGAGAGGTTGTGAATCACCTTCACCAACTGGTGCCTCATTGATGGAAATGAGTGTTGAAGCAGTTCCTCTTTCAAGGTTCACAGGTTCTACTACTGGGCATTCAGCAAAGATTTCCTCTTCGAATCTAATCTTAGGGTCCACCTTAACATCTAATTGACCAATAACATTTCCTGCTATATAGGAAAGTTCTCATTCGGAACTCTTCAACCACCCCATCTCAAATCCTTTAAGCTAGTTTGTTAGTTGCTTGATTTGACTTAGGTTGGCAAGTGGCATGTGAACTAGAGGAAGACTCTAATAGTACTTCAGGGTTTGAAAAGTGAAGACTTTTTGCTATGCTTGAAGTCTAAGGAGTATCAGGGATCTTCTATCAGCATCAAACCTACATCCTATTATCTCATTTTTAGCAAGATAGGATGGAGTAGACATAGCCCTTGGAATACCTTACTAAAACAAGCTTTGAATAAGTGAGTCCATATAAATATGGACCTTAGGAGGTTATTAAGTATGGATAACTAAAAGTGAGGGTAGTGAATCCTCTATGTCCATACTCTTAGGGGATGAGATAATAGGAGCACTCATCTCTCATTGAGCACGGGTAGAGAAGAGAGACTCATGGTACTCACTGAATCCTATATCCTCATCATTAAAGAATTCAAGGTTTGGGATTGGTTGGTTGAGGTCTAAAGGGTAGGGATGGTAGCTTTCACCTGAAGGTTGTTCACTAGAGTTTTGACACTCTAAGTGAAGTCTTAATACTCGTGTTGCGATCTCATCATAATAAGCATATTGTTTATTTGTTTTAACTTTCACTAGTTTTGTCAACCCTTTTTCAAAATTATCTCTAATCAAATGATACATGATGTTGATATGTTTTTTTCCTTAAGTCTGTATAGGATTCTCTGTAATAGAGATAGCTTTATTGTTTTCTATATGGATAGGAGTCTCTTTGAAGTTGGATCCATAGTCCACCATCTGATTCTAAATCCAAAGCGCTTGAGCATAGTAGGTTGGCTTGATATCTTGCACAAATGCATGTAGCAAACATGATATCATGCCTGCTGGCTATGAGGTACATAAGAGGCGCAATCATAGTCTTGTGGAGATATTCATCTACACACTCCCACTCAAGTTTAGGTCTTAGAGAGTGTTTCTAGCTATGCGTGTCTTTACAACCTTATATTCAATCATGTTGAATCTGGTGATTGTGTCTTGTACATACTTTGACTGATTTATGAATATGCCATTATCAACCTCCATCTTGTGCATGTTTCCTTTCCTTGGGGCTCTAAGCAAGATGTTATCTTACGAAATGACCACCCGGGGCTTGACAAAAATGCACTCATGCTCAGTATAGAGTATGTTGTGTCTCTGATCATAAAATTAGGATACACTAAGTAGATTGTACCAAGCTCCTTGACAAAGTTTATCTTCTTAATGCTAAGCTTATCATTTGTGACCCTGCCCCTTCCGGTAATGTAACCACTTGAATCTCCTTCAAAAGCAATTGGCCCTCCATCAATTTTCTCAAAGTTTTTAAGCAAAGAGCCATTGCCTGTCATGTTCCTGGAACAGCCACTATCAATGATCCATACATTTCTTTGGGCTTTATTTGTTCCTACATAAAAAGATATGGGTTAGTTACATTTGGAAACTCAAGCCTTGTTGGTCTTGGGCTTGTTAAAATAAACTGAAGACAATACAACAGTAATTGATCCTATATGCAAGCTCCGAGGACCATTTGTTGTTGTTGATACATGGCCTTCCTTTATCTTCCACAGTATCTTTAGAAGAGTAGAATTGACCTTTAATACTTTAGAAGTTTGATGACTTGAATGTTATGGAGATTGGACCTTCGGAATATCTTGCATCCAATGCAGCAAACTTCAAGACTTTGTAAGCATTCCTTTCTTTCATGAATAATTTTTTTTTTCAAATGTAAGTTTTCACTTATATCCTTCTTCACTTTGGAGCTTCTGAAAGGAATCATGTTTCCTTTCAAAGGAATCTTCTTTTTCTTCTCAGAGGTTTTCCTTTTAGTCATGTGGATAGTGCTTTTGGGATTATAGATGCAATCCTTAGCAAAATAAGAAGTACTGCCACACATGATGCGTTCAGTTTACTTCCTTCTAAAAGTCTTCTTCTAGGTAAAAGGCTTAGCATGATCATTTTCCACTTATATCTTCATCTTCACAGATGATGAAACACACTTCTTAGGGTGAGGATTACTCTTGAAACTGGATGGTTCAGGCTTTGCAGTAGTGGTGCATATTTGATTAGCATTCTTCTTTTGACCAGGATTAGTTGGACATGAACTAGGACTCCTGGTGCTAGATTCCTTGGTTGAGTCTTCAGTTTTCACCACTTCAAATTCAAAAGAGATGAATACTTGTTTCTGCTTGGAGTTAAAGATGGCCTTGATCTCTTGGGCTTTCTTCGACTTCTCTTGGCTACCCGGATCAAGTTTTATCTTATAGACTTAGCTCCATGGTTCTTTTATCTCCTCAGGAGAATAGTGACCCTTCTTAGGATGATCCTCTTTACTCAGCTCAGATCCATCCTTCATTATCTCCTCTTCATCCTTATCATCTTCTTGAATTGGGTCTTTAAGAGGCAGCTTGATACGTGTGAAAAGTGTATATATTTCAATAAAGGTTTTTTGTATAAATTCAGTTTTAATTGGTTATTACTAATACTAAATTACACACACCAAAGGTAGGTATACCTATCGTGAGGTAATATAGTGATGGTAAGAATCGAGGATCAATCCATGGACACGCCTAGTCTACTCAACAATCTTAATGATTGACTACTAGAATTGATTTTTGTTTGAGAAAATGATGAGTTGCATTGATATAATTAATATTTTTAGGGTTTTAGTAATAAATAGAATAAAGTAAAACAAGATTGAAACTGTTGGATTAAAAACTAGGGAATAAAGGCTATTATCCAAATTAGATTAAACTTATGTAACTATGATGAATTGGTGGAGTGATTAAAGATATTGATTAAAGTAATTATGTTAATATTTATAGATGTGAACTGGCATGATTTCTCATCTATCCGCTCCGTAGTGACTAGGACCAAGTCATGTTGAGATTTAATGCTTAGGTCAAAGCCTTAGTAATGTAGGTAAATCTTTTGAGATCTTTCGACATACGATATCTGAAAACATAACTTAATGTTAAAAAGAGAGCTGATCCGGTTTCTTTCTAACATACCATTAATTTTAGAAAACCATAACAATTACTGTCGATTTCTCAAACTAATCGAAGGGAACCCGTAAATGATTAGAAAGTTAAGGTGATATGATTTCTAATAACCATTTCTAGTTCATTGGCCATGGATTTATTATGAAGACCGGATTCGCAAATAAAAGTTGATCATGCGTTTTTCAACTGTGTATCACAAACACAGTTACAAATCGTAAGTTTATAACTTTCTGTTCAAATGTAAATGCTACCCATCGAAAGTTTTCCCAAGACCACCATAACATTAATATAATATAAACCCTACCATTAGTTCATCACAAATTACATAAGTTTCATCCAATTAGGATGATAATGAGAGTTTAGCTCATAATAAGCTTGAACATAACAACAAATAACAAGGAAGATAGATATGAAAGCATTGGTGAAATGGAACAATCAAACTAGTGATCCATAATGGATGATGTTTAGACAATCTCGAGCTTCTTCCAAGTGTTGTATGCACCTCCCGAGCCTACAAATGATCTTTAAATCTTGATTCCTAAGAGAATTCAATAGAGTAACTCTCCTACCAAAGCTTGTCAAAATGGTGAACTTAGGCCTCTATTTATAGGCTTTCTGGAGTGTTTAAGGATGGCCCTATACCTAAAAGGCACGGCCCTATGCTAGTATAATGCTTACGAAAGTTGGTCGATTCGTATGTGCAGAAGCTGTCGGGCACGACCTCGTGACAAATAAGGCATGACCCCGCGTTTGAGGTGGGGCATGGCCCCATGCCTCATGGGGCATGACCCTGTGCTTACCTTTAAGGGATAGTACTTTTTGTCCTGTTAGATGTCCAAACATGGGGGGTGTGTAAAATTTACCTTTAAGGGACAGTACTTTTTGTCCTGTCAGATTTCTTTAATTTCTTCTCAAATATGCTTCTTGTCCATCTTGTCCTTTTTAGAACCTAAAAACATAATTAACGATTTTAAGTACATAATCGTCATTTTAAGGAATATATTAAGGAACATTTGATGCGCTTTTGATAGGATTTATATGTATAATTTAGAGCAGATCACAACTTATCTTAACAAGTTTCACACCTTGGAGGTCTTACAGATAACAAAGTGTGTGGAGGAGCCAATCCTTGCCTGTTCTGATAAAAAATCTTTGAATGCATGGAAGAAGATATGATGATCTTGAAGGTTTCCTCTTCAAGTTTTTCTACCTTAGCTTTGCTGATCACAAGCTCGGCCTTGCATTCAGTTAACTTGGTAATGAGATCATTTATTGGAGTCCTGTAACTTGTGTGCTCATGTTTAATAGTTTAAATGGTTTTCTCTAAATCTTCTATTTTAAGTTTATAATCATTTTTAGATCTCTTTTAAAGTCATCTTTTAAAATATTCAAGGACTCAAGATCATATCTCACTTACAAGTTATAGGACCTGTACATATTTACTGTAGCAATGCATTCAGAAGTACAAAGATTTTCTAATACCTTGGCTTCTTCATGGTCATGGTTGGTAAAAACTTCTTCTACCTAGAACCTACTATTAAAACCTCCCTCTTTAATAGTAACAATAACATGTTATTTTGGTTGGCTAGGCTTCTTAGAACTGGGAGCACCCTTAGTGTAGTTTGGTCTAGTTTGTGCTTGGCCACCATTTGTTCTTAGTGCCTCGCACTCTCTAGCAAAGTGTCCCATTTGGTTACAGTTGTAATACTTCACCTTTCTTTTATTCAGTCCTAACTTTCCACTGGATACATTGCTGGAGAACTTTCTTACTATCCCATTGTAGAACTTCTTGGCCCTATGAGTGAGAATAGCCATTTGCTGGACTATCTCCAAGTATTCCAGATCATATGAATGGACACAATCTAAGTCTTTAAGGATAAAGAGAAAGTTGCCACAACTTTCATCAGCAGACACAAAGGCTTCAGCAAAGCTTGTCTTTTGGAATGAGCTTCCTTAGATCTAGCTCTCCCTTGGTGTCTCAGGGAAGGTAATTAAAAACCCTTTTGTGAGTTGTCAGGGTAGCAGATAAGATGATTATATGGTTCTCTCTTATTTCTTCTGTAGGAATAGTTAGGGGAGATCAATACAATCAGTCTCATAAGGATGAGAGAGTTAGAACACTTAACAAATCAAATAGGAAATCGGGTATGAGTATGAGATACAAAGAACACAGGCAAAACAAGGAGATGGGACTCAAGAACAATATATATGGTTTTCAAGAATGATGTATATCAATATAAAGTTATTTTACAAGTTTTACTATGCATAAAATAAAATATCATTAAGATACTTTATACATACATCCTACAACCAGCTATACTTTAAAAGCCAGTTGGAAACACGGATAGACAACAAAATCAATGTAGAGTCAAAAGGTAGATTGCCTTTTGACTAGTGACTATGACATGCCATAGCACACATCCTATAATATTACAATAAGGATAAAAGTACATAAAGTCGAAAGATACAGACTCTGGACCTCAATATATAGTTGTTAAAACATGGACCTTTTCACCAACTCATGCAAGTTAGTGAGTCCTCAGAGTTGTAGCGAAAAGTGGGTTAGCTTTGTACAAAAGCACATCCGAGAAAAACATATTCTCCTCTGTCTTCAGAAGAAGTAAGTCTTCTATTCATTCGGCTTTGGAAGACTTTTTCCTTGAAGCTTCAGAAGACTTAATCTTTTGGCTTTGGAATATTTGGTCTTTGGCTTCGGAAGATTTTACACTTAGAATATTTATGTGCAGAGTGTAAAATTTCCAAAGCAACTTCTACCTTGTACATAGTGCATGCATATAGGAAGCCTTGGGTTGCTTTGGTTGTATTAGCATTCTTATATAACCTTACAAACTCCCCCTAGGCTGATGCTACCAAAATAGAGAAGATTGTACATCAGTTGATAGTCCTCATTAGGATCAAGATCATTCCTTTCTTCATCATTTGATCAAGATCCTTCAGACTCTCATAATACCTTCTTATGTCATGGAGATCAGGTAGAGGTAGATCAAGCATGTCTTGCTAGAAGTTGACATCTTGACCACCTTGATCTCTGATGACATACCATTTATTTGGATTAGTGGCAAAAGTCGAAGAAAGGATGGGGCTTCCAGTTGCAAAACGCTATGCTTGAGTAGGAGTTGGTTGAGCAGCCTCTTGTTGCACTTCCTCGTGATGCTCTTAATCATCCTAAGGTCTTGATAAGGATGCCTTTGGCTACTTCGTAAATACACTCTTCATGGCCATCCTTTTCTTCCTCTTGGTGTCTTTAAGTAAGAGGGCTGGTCTTGAGTACCATGTTGTTCTGTGGTGCCTCTCTCAGTTGGATCCTCTTCCTTCACATGTTCAGAAGGAGAGGGAGTAGAACCCTAATATGGAATAGAAGATGAGGTTGGCTGAGATGCAGCTAAAGGTATAGGTTGTTTTGTCTGATTTGGTTCAACCTTAACCTCAACCTCAGGATGAGCTTGGCTTTATGGAGAATGCAATTCCACAAGCTCTCCCTTTTGAATCTTATGCTTGATCACTCTAATGTGCTCATCGATAGTGGATAGAGACATTGGACCAAGCCTCCTTTTGTAGAATCCATACAGCTTCAAGAAACTCATCATCCTCTGTTTTTCTGCAGACTTCTTTTAGCTCTTTTGGATGATGGCTCTTGACTTTGTAGATTCTTCCCTCATCTTTCTCTTAGCATTCTTTTGTACTTTAGTGAATTGTTGTTCCAGCTACTTAAGATATTTAAATTCTATGTACTCATATGAGAAGGGAAGAAGTGCAGATGCCTGATAGAGGCCTGTGGCACTCATGTAGTTGATAATGTTTTTTGTCTATCAGCCTTCTTATCTACATGAGGTTGTTCAGTTACCACAACCTCTTTCTCAGGACTTTCATGATCTGGGGAGAGGGTAGGAGAATGTTTATAAAGCCTCTTCTTCCATCTTTCTTCCTTAATTTTGATGTACAACTCTACATCCTCTGCCTCCTTCCTCTCCTTTGTCAGCTATAAGTCTGCCAGTTCATTTAATTCTTCAAAGGGAAAAGAGACGAGTTCATCTATATTGTCATTTCTGGTCCCTAAGTAGTTTAATTTAGTAGTCCTAAACTCATTATCTTGAGTGTTTGGCCTGGGGGCTACCCTGATTGCTACTTCCATAAAGTCTGGAGACCTACTTGAACTCTCTCCACTTAGCTTCCTCTTCCTCTCTCTTTTCTCCTACTCCATCTCCTCAGGAGTCACTTTCCTCTTCCCTTTATCACTCACAGGCCTTGGTGACTTAGGGTGGAGAGAGCTTTGGCCTTTATTACTTGATTCAGCAGTCAGACTTTAGACAGAGAGTAGTTGTGAAGCACCGTCACCAACTGGTGCATCACTGAGGGTAGAAGGATGTTGAAGTAGTTGTTTTTATGACACTGTTCACAGGTTCTATCATTATGCCTTCAGTCAAGGTTTCCTATTCGAAGCTAATCTTAGGGCACACCTCAACATCCAGTTGACTAATAACATTGCTTGTTTGCATTTGTCTTCTTCTTTGTCAGAATTCCTCAACAATCCTTTCTTGAATCCTCTCAGCCATTCTACTAATTTGTCTATGTTAAGTTGGGTTGAAAAGTGGCATATTGACTAGAGGGAGAATTTCATAGTATTTCAAGGTCTAAAAGTTGAAGACCTCTTACTGCCTACGAAATCTATGTCATATCAGGGCTCTTCAATCAACATCATACCTCTACCCTATTATTTCATTTGCAGCTCCATAAGGTGGGGTTGACATTGCCCTTCGTATACCCTCCTCAAACAAACTTTGTATGAGAGAGTCCACATCAGTGTGAACTTGAGGAGGTGGCTAAGTTTGGACAATTACAAGTAAGGGTGGTGAATCCTCAATGTCCATACTCTGAGAAGGACTCCTAAGGTCTGTGATTATGATAACTTCCTTCCCTTTTTTGGTAGCATCACCCTCTTGCATTCGTGAGCTGGAGGTTAAGTCTATCACATCCTCAGGTTTTTGTGTTCCTGGTTGAGTCCTCCTGAAGGGTCTCCTAACTAGTTGTTCCTTGAGATCAAAAATCTCAAGTTGCTGATCGTTGACCCTTCTTTGTAAGGCAGTCACTTGAGATTCCAAGTGACTGACCTTGGAGACTAAATAAGTGCATGTTTTGGTCAGTTTCTGCACCTTTAGTCTGAGGTTCCACTTATCTTTAGTAGAAGTATCACTGGGGGATGAGAGAATTTGACCTAAGTCTTATTCCTCATCACTAGCCTATAATTCTTGGCTACTGGATTTCCCCTGCACAGGAACAGCTTTAATTGAAGTGTCAATGGGTAGGATTGCCTTGGTGAGGTCTTAATGAAGTCCTTTTCCATATGGACCCTCTGAACATGTTAAGGAAGATTCACCTTAGTAGTAGGTGGATGATGTGGGCTAGATATGGGAAAGGGAAGAGAGACTTATGCTACTCACTGAGTGCCATATCCTTATCATCATAGAATTCTAGGGTGGGTATTGGCTGGTTTAGATCAAGAGGCTGGGGAAGGTAACTTCCCCCTAAAGGTTGTTCATTAGAATGTTGAGACTCTGAGTGAAGGCTTAAGGCTTCTTCAGTTATGAGCTCTTCAGGGGAAGTGGGAGCTCTAGTGTCGACTTCCTTTTGTATGGGTGGTGACATGGGGGCTTGCACAAGTTGAATAAGTTATGCAGGGGTTTGGTTGGATTTTCTCTAGTAGGTGATGTTTATTTGTGGCTGTATGGGTTGTCTTGAAATAGATGGTGTGGGTTCAACACTAGTTGGTGCTGCTAGGTTTCACCTTGAGTAATAAGTTCTAGCATTTTTAGGACTAGGGTTATTTCTACCATTAAGAAGCCCATAGTAGGCTTTCTTATAGTTTAAAGATGTAGGGCTTTGTTTGTCCTAATTTTAGAATATTACATGTTCCCCTGAACTGTGAGCCCAGTTCATAGTTAAGAATGTGCTGAACATATTTAGAAAACATGTAATACTCTAAGGAGTCCAAGTTTGCAAGTAAATTAGTGTACACAAATTGTGAATACCCAAACTTGATCACACGAACCATCGTATGGACTATAAAAGAGAGGTCTTCTTGAATTTGGTCCCATCCTCCATGTTTGTTAGACAAGCTGTGGATGATGACATGGAGGAGGTACCTCCATTGAGAGGAAACTTTCCCTTTTCTGAAGGTTTTGACTAACAAGTCACCTTCATAGCCCATCTGCTCAAAAGATTAGTTAACAGCAGATTTAGGAAAGGACAATTCACCTTCTACATCATCTAGCTAAAGATGAGTGTTTATGGGAGCTGGACTGATGAAGATTGTCCTCCCATACACTATGGCAGACAGTGCTTTCTCCCTATCCATGGTGACCTCTTGGTAGGTCCTCTAAAATTCCAAGAGTTGATCCTCATAGAGTAGAGGATCAATGGTGAGGGAGGTGAAGTAGTTAGATAGAGAAAGAAAGCGGCAAACCTCTCAGAAACTTGGATCTTTCTCAAAGTTCAACAGAGTAACTTGATTGTGTTGCATGTGAAGATGCGTGGAAAAATCAGGTTGGTTTCTACGATCAAGCTTGGCTATTTGAGGTAGCTATAAGGTGAAGAAAGATAAGAAAAAGGCAGAGAGTGGGTGAATTTAGGTTAGAGAAGTTGCAGGTGAAGAAGATAGTGAAAGTGGGGGAACCGTTGGGTATATTTATATGAAATAGACTTGAGACAAAGTTAATGCAAAAAATAAACATTGAAATCTGAATGTCGGTTCCACCTCTAAGAAAGTGCCCAAAAAGGTATTTTTCTTGGAAGTTGAAATTCTTCCGAAGGTAATTTTGTCTTCAGAAATTTTGTGAAAAACTTCCAAAGCTAAATTTTGACTTCGAAAGATATTCCTTAGTTTTATGAAAATTTGCATCGGAAGAAATATTATTTAAGTATTTTCTCTTTCGAGGCATATTTAATTTCGGAAGATATTAAAACTTAGAATTATTTTTATTCCTAAAGGAATAAATCTTCCGAAATATAATTGCTTTTGGAAGAAGTTTTGTCTTCAAATGCATATAAGTACTTAGAAGCATATTTTGGCTTCGGAAGAAATATCAACGTTTCTTCCGAAAGTAAATTTCTTATAAGTAGTTATCTGATTTGATGACTTTAAATTCTTCTGAAGGTAATCTAAATATCTTTCAAAAGAAAATATATTTAAAATTTTCAAATTTTTAAGGAATATCATTTTAAAAGATTTTCTCTCAAGTTTATAGATGATTGTTTTAGACAACTTAGGACGCACAACTCCTTTTATAAATAATATTGAATTATATTTTAACAAAATCTAATTAAGGTTAATCATCCCAATAGCTTATACAAGATATTTAAATCCTTGTTCATCAAAAGCCTTTGTGCACTGATCAGTATATTGTTCTTTTGTTAAATTTAACTAGTTTTATCAATCCTTTTTCAGAATTATCTCTAATTAGATGATACATGATGTTAATGTATTTTTTCCTTGAGTGCTACACAGGATTCTATATGATAGAGATAGCACTGTTATTGTCTATATGGATGGAAGTCTCTTTGAACTTGTATCCATAGTCCAGCATCTAATTCTGAATCCAAAGCACTTGTGCGTAGCAGCTAGCAGCAGCAATGTAGTCAACTTTAGAAGTTGATACAGATACACAAGATTGTTTCTTGCATTGCCATGAGGCTATCCTTTCACCAAGAAATTGACACCCCCAGAAGTAGACTTTGCAGTCATGTTGCAGCCACCATAGTCACTTCGGTTAAGAAATACAGATTAAAGTTAGAATTCTTTGGATACCAAAGGCCTAGCTTAGGAGCACCTTAGAGATATCTAAGAATCTTTCTGACAGCAACCAGGTGTGATATCTTGGGGTTGGCTTGATATCTTGCACATATGCATGTAGCAACCATAATATCAGGCCTGCTGGTTGTAAGATACATGAGGGACCTAATCATAGCCATGTAAAGATGTTCATCGACACACTCCTCCTCAAGATCAGGTCCAACGGAGTGGTTTCTGGCTATGGGTGTCTTCGCAACCTTACAATCATTCATGTTGAAAATGTCACTTGGTTCCTATGATAGTCTTCCTTTGAGGAAGAGGACATAGGTTCCACACCTTTTGTCTCTTGAATTGAAGAACCTCCTCCTACATTGCTTCAACCCAACTTCCATCCTTCAATATATCATCAACATTCTTTGGCTCTATTTGGAGATAAGAAACAAGAGTATAGACAAACACTTTTGTCATGGGTTTTTCCTCTTGTTCTCAGCCCTTGATCAACATATCCAATGATGTTTGTCGTAGGATGTGACTTGTGGGTCCTAATTTGAGGGATCATAACAAGTTGATTTGACAAATCTAAATTTGTGAAGTTTATATTTGGCAATGAAGTGTCTCCTATCACATCAGCACACGTATTAAGAGAAGCTTGATCCAATGAATGTGTGACATCATTTATGTTGTCTTTAATGGAGTGGTTATCAGTATCAAGAAATTCTTGATCACTATCACCACTACTATTTCCTCCTACATTTGACCCTTCCATATTTGAACCTCCTTTATTTGAGTTTTGTGCTGCTGAGCTGGAATTTGTAGGCACCGTAGATGTATCAGCTTGATTTGTCAGTCTTGTGCTAATAGAAACTCTAGTTGCAGGGTTAGTTACCATTGGAGCTAAAGTAGTATTCTTTCTTGGTCTTCTCAGCTCAAATCTTAGGTCAGATTTCCTATTGATAAGTTATCTGTAGATCCTGAAACATTCTTACAAGATTTGCTAAAACATTTGGTAACTAAATCAACATCAAATAGCCAGTCTGGACAAGAACCTTTCACACAGAGGGTATGCTCATTGAAAATCACATTGGCTAATTCTTTAACTACTCTAGTTCTGAGATTGTATACTCTATAAGCCTTAGCTTAAGAAGAGTATCCAATAAAGTGTCCATCATTTGATTTCTCAGTAAACTTGGCTACCTGATCTTTAGTATTCAAGATGGTGCAAAGACATCTAAATGATCTGAGAAAACCAATGAATGGTCTCTTTTTATGGAACAGTTCATATGGAGTCTTTCTATGAGTCTTAACTACTAAAACTCTATTCTACACATAGTAGGCAGTGTTAACTGCCTCTGCCCAGAAGGTGATAGGCAGTTTAGAGTCAAACAACATGGTTTTTGCAGCTTTAATAAGTGTTTTGTTTCTCCACTCGGCAACACCATTTTGTTAGAAGTCCTGGGACCACTATATTGTCTTGTAATACCCTTTTCATCACAAAATGTGTCAAGAATTTGATTATTGAATTCAGTTCCTTGATCACATCTTATAGTATTGACCTTATGATCACTTATGATCACTTTGATTCTTAATTTTGATCACTTCTTATGGTCTTCACCAATTGCAGGACCGTTTAGGGGAGGTCAATACAATCAGTCTCATAAGGAGGAAAGAGTTAGAACATTTAAATGATCAATTAGGGAACCGGGTTTGAGTATGAGATGCAATGAACACAAGCAAAACAAGAAGACGGAACTCAAGAACAATATATATGGTTTTCAAGTGTTGGACCAAAAGAACCAATGAGCCAGATCAGAAAAACCTTTAAGTCCCACAGACATCACAACAACTACTGAAAGCTTCATCAGCTGAGGACAACAACTAAAGACTTCATCAACTGAAGTTCAAATGCTGAAGACTTCATCAGCTGAAGTTCAAGTGCTGAAGACTTCATCAGCTAAAGTTCAAGTGCTGAAGACTACATCAGCTGAAGTTCAAGTGCTAAAGACTACATCAGCTGAAGTCAAGAACTAAAGACTTCAGATGTTGTCACAACAGCTGAAGTAGTACTCTTCAGTTATTGTGATGGTTTTCCTTTCAGTAGTTATCTTTTCTGTTTTCAGTACTTTGTAAAACGTCTGAAGAGCTTATTCTTCAGATGTTGCAGTTCAGTAGTTGTAGTTCAGTAGTTGTAGTATGTCTATACTTAACTCTTTTGTAAGAAGATGTCAGCTGTTAGACATCTTCAGTAGTTTTGTTATTTTCAGTTGTTATTTGTAAAACGGTTAGATATCACTATCAAGTGACATCAGCTGACGTCATCTTTCCCTATAAAAGGAAAGATGACCTAATTGTATCCTTGCCGAAGCGTGTGTTGAATGAATATACACCTTTTTACAGAAATACTTTCTCTCTCTATAACCGTACTGTTTCATTGAATTATTATTTGTATTCTTGCTTGAATTTGGTCTAATTCGTATACTATTCCGCTGCAAATTCATAATCTAATTGATCAAACTAGATCTGAGATCCTTTCAAATGGTATCAGAGCTGGTTAATCATTG
>BJCO01363975.1:2987-24201 GCA_018326465.1 Flaveria floridana
AAATGAGGTGGTACCGAGGAACAAGTTGAGGACTGATTTATTACGTAACAGAGACTGACCATTAGTCCGTGTTGGTTCCATACAATGGGAACTGAATTTCAGTTCCCCAGATGACTATCTAGTACTAGGTATCCGTCACTAGCTTGTGACTAGTAAAATCAGTCTCAGTTAAGCTTTAGGTACTGATAAGTGAGTATTAGAGACTAAATAGTTAGTCTCAAATACCCTTATTTTTTGTAGTGATCGAGGAGAACCATATGGAAGAGGCTCTCACTTCAGCAAGTGACTACATCATTAAGACCTCAACCATGGCAACCCACCTCCTTGACACTTCACCTAAAGTTGTCATGGTGCAGGGGAAATCCAACAGCCAAGAATGAAGTGCTGGTGATAAGGAAGAAGACTTAGGTCCCATTCTCTCATCCCTCCATGATCCTTCTGATGAAGATGAGGGGAATATGAAACTAAAGGTGCAATAACTGACTAAAACCTGCACCTGTTTAGTTTCCAAGGTTAGTCACCTGGAATCTCAGGTGACTACCTTGCAAAGGAAGGTCTATGATCAGCAACTTGAGATCTCTAATCTCAAGGAGAAACTAGCTGGGAGACCTCTCAAAAGAACCCAACAAGTTCCATAAGAACATGTGGATGTGGTGGACCTAACCTCTAGCTCACCTACGTAAGAGGGTGATGCTACCAAAAAGGGGGAGAAAGTCCTAGTAATCACAAAACCTGAGAGTTCTTCTCAGAGCATGGACATTACGGATTCACCACCCTCATTTGCAATTCTTAATACTAAGCAACCTCCTCAAGTCTATATTGATATGGATTCACTCATATAAGATCTGTTTGAGGAGGGTATACCAAGGGCTATGCCTACCCCATCTCATCACTCTGAGAATCCAATCATGGGATGGAGGTATGAAACTGATAGAAGATCCGTGGTAATCTCTAGATCTCAAGGGCAATAGGAAATCTTCAACTTGTCCAACTTGAGATTCTATGAGAGCACTTATCTGATTGACGTTCCACCTGCTAATCCAAGTCAAAACAGGCAAGCTGCAAGGTTGGCAGATATGATTCAAGGAAGGGTGATATAAGAGTTCATGCTGAGATCCAAACTATATAGACAGAGGTAGCAGGTAAGACTATTGGTCAACTGGATGTTGAGGTTGGCCCCAAGATTAGGTTCAAAGGGGAAACCTTGACTGAAGACCTAATAGTTGAGCCTGTGAACCTTGAGACATGAACATCTTCAACACCCATTACCCTTAGTGAAGCACCAGCTGGTGAAGGTGTTTCACAACCTCTTTCTGGCGGGAGCTTGACTGCTGAACCAAGCAATGAATGTCACACCCTCAATTTTACACTTGTGGGGTTTTACCACGAGGCATATGAACATACCAGGATCAAGTCATTAGTTACTCAGAACGACACTATATGCAATATTTAAAAATAACAACCCAAAGTTTAAAACTTTAAAACTATGCGGAAGCGTTTTATAAATAAGTTAAACCCAAAGTATTGGAAGTTAACAATGGTAAAACACGCGTCAAACCATATTTAAAATCAGATGTAAAGTAAACCCAAAATGTAACAGTTCATAATTTCAATGCTTGACTCGTGAGTGCTCCTAAGGAAGCTGCTAACCTCAACCTGAGAATAGCATACTAAAAGAGTCATAATGGTTGGTGAGTTCAAGATTTGTGTTTATAATAAATAGTAATAGTTATAAAATATAACACATGCATTGAAATAGATAGCTAGTCTAATTTCACAAGTAATAATCATAGTGATTTCATGATCGAAGCTGACATGTGTTTCGTTTGTTTGACTCCCATCACAACATACCAAGTCATGATGATATTTGTGTTTAGGATAATATTGCACCCATTTGACCTCTTGTCACATGGGTGGGGCTTGTTAGACCCAGTGGTACTACCCAAGATTTCACCGGTAGTTACCAACATTAATGATCCGAAAGTATCGGGTCTTTCAATGTATACAACACTACGTTATACTACACACACCTTATCAAAGTAAAGCTGTTGTAAACGAGTATGCTATCTCCCATAGGAGAGAGTGTTAAAAAGGTGGGGCATGAACTCAACTGGCCTTCCAATAGATAATATAATGCAAGCTAACAGCATGTGGAAGGATAACCCGTCAAAGGTTACCTAGTTCATACGAGTTTGTAAGTATACCAGACTAGAATGTTTTAACGATCCGAAGTGTTTCAAATAACACATTGACCCAGTGATTTGAAAAGAAACACCCATATGACCCAGTTGACCCGCTTGACACGTTGGTGACATGTCAGTTAGACTCATGTTTGACAAAGTATAGTAATTCATAAACCATCATACCATCACAGACTACTATTCAAGTTACTCACATAAACCACATTGCAACTCTTAAGTCTCATCATGGTCTTCATGCTAACTTAAATTATCATGAAACACACACCCAAATACAATTCATACAATCCAGTAACCAACTTTATAATATTCAATTACTATATTACACCATAACTCATAACTTGTACAAAATGCCATACTTGCACATTTTCCAAGAACACCTAGATTTTTCCATAGGTTCATCAACTACTCAAATGACCCAACTAACACAATCTAACACATTAGACATCATCCAAGAACTTCTAGCATGCCCCTAATATCCAATATGTGACCAAATCAAAAGATCAAACAATTTACATCAACAAAGTTTCCCTTTCAGGAAAGTAACATCCAAAATCTATCCTATCATCAGATTTCAACCCAATTTCATTAATAACATACCTAATATAGTTTATAGAAATCATAATCACCCATTTAACATTAACAAAGTTTCCCTTTCAGGAAAGTAACATCCAAAATCTATCCTATCATCAGATTTCAACCCAATTTCATTAATAACATACCTAATATAGTTTATAGAAATCATAATCACCCATTTAACATTAACAAAGTTTCCCTTTCAGGAAAGTAACATCCAAAATCTATCCTATCATCAGATTTCAACCCAATTTCATTAATAACATACCTAATATAGTTTATAGAAATCATAATCACCCATTTAACATTAACAAAGTTTCCCTTTCAGGAAAGTAACATCCAAAATCTATCCTATCATCAGATTTCAACCCAATTTCATTAATAACATACCTAATATAGTTTATAGAAATCATAATCACCCATTTAACATCAACAAGTCATCAAAACATGAATTCTCATGAAGAAAAGTTTCCAATTTTGGCAAAATATGAACTAGATGACAAAACCATGGATTTCTTGCATAATCATCATATATTAACATTCATATAACATAATTAACATTATATCATCATCAAACCATCGTCAATTTCAACTTGTTTACATGATTTTCAAAGAAGGGTTCATCAACCATCAACAACAATGAAAATCAATCAAAATCTAACCTTTAATCGCGTAGAAATCAAGGACTGGCACTTCTAAAGCATAGTAGTGATTGGAACCAAGCAAAATCGAATGAGTTTGGGTGTTTTTGATCAAAATTCGTGAGGTTGAGAGGAGGGGAGGCTTCGGCCGATTTAGGGGTGGTTTGGGGGCTAGGGTTGGGTTTTGTTCAACTTTACTTAATTAGAATTTTCCATTTAAACCCTCTTTAATCACCTTTTGTAAAAGTTAATCTTTTTAGAACTTTTTAATAATTTTTAACTACAAAATACAAGTGTTATTAATCAACAATAATAAGCATAAACATTTTTCAACTAATGACAAAACTCATGTAATAGATATTACACGTAGCCAAGCTATCAAGTAAAATTCACAAATAGTATTTGAACATGAATCACATAACCACGAACTAATAATCAATATTATTAATTAAAGATTTATCTGGTAATTATTGTTAATTATTATTAGGTCACCAACGCTCAACGACAACTAGTATGCGCTCACGATATGTCTATGCAAGACCTACCGGAACTAATGGAGTTTGGTAACGGAAAATTACCGAATCTCATATTATCTCTATGTTGAAAGAAGTTTCTTACGGTAAATTGTATGATGTAAAAGGTCCATGATTTGGTGAACTATAGATTATGGTTTGGAGTCTATAACTTTCTACTTTGTAACTTTTATCATTTTTGTAATAGATTAGGATGTGAGATATGGTATGTCATAGCCACAAGTCAAAAGACAATCTGCCTTTTAACTGTACATTGATCTTGTTGTCTAGATTAGTATTTCCAGCTGTCTTCCAAAGTATAGCCGGTTGTAAGATGTAGTATAAAGTATCTTAGGTTCTTATGTTTTTTATTCTTTGTAACAATTGTAATAGAACTCGAGAGCAATATACAATATTTTTGAAAATCATACTTATCTTGTTATTGTTCTTTGTTCTGTCTTAATACTTACTTGTGTTCTTAGTGTCTCTCATATAAACTCGGTTCCATATTTGATTTGTTAAGTCTTCTAATACTTCCGTCTTTGTCAGACTCATTGTATTAACCATCCCTTAGCCAGTCATGCACATTTCCCATAAAAAACGATTAAACTAGTTTTATTAAAAATTTGGTTCCTAAACTGGTTTATTTCCCAAACTGGTTCCAAACTAGTTTTTTCGCATTAAAAAATATAGTTTTTAACTAGCTGTTGGAGCCAAGAAGTAGTCCTTTTTTTGGTTTTTTCACCCATTTGACCCCATATAGTACTATAAATAAGTTGTGGGTGCTTTGGTTGAATACTTGAATCACAATAATCAAAAACTCTCTCTTGTGTGAGATGTCTACAAGTCCGAACAAGGCTCGTTGTGTTATGTTTCAAACTTTTTTCAAACGATGCAATTTCCACTTTGAAAAATCACATCCAACAAAAATACTGCAAATGGTGGAATGGGAATCGTCTCGAGGTCAAACTTTGATGACAAGTGAAGAAAATTTATAGGATTACAATGTTGATGCAGTTTGAGAGAAAATGGCTCATTTTGTCATCCAAGATAGCTTACCATTCAAGCACTTTGACAATGAACGTTTGACTCGGCTAATTTAATGAACTCTCCAACTACGTTACACGTATGTAAGTCGTGCTATACTTAGAAGGGATTGTTTAAAAATGTGAAAAACTAAAAATGAATTATCTTATTTTAAAAATTTACAAACTGGTGTTAACTAATGATGTTCGGTCGACTCCTCATGGTTCACCGGACTTGTACAATTGTGTCACCGCTCATTGGGTTAAACCCGAATTATAGCAAATGATGAAACATATGATTGTTTTTGAATTGTGTAGAGACTAAAAAAAGTGGATTACGATATCGTTTCGCACGACTCAGTTAGAACCGAAAGTTATTGATTTGGAAACAATGCATGCATATACATGAGGCATGCATGCGACAATTCACATCGTGCGAAATGCATATCGATTCAATTAAGTGCCTTAGTCGCGCGAATACAAGAATATACCTGGCATGCAAATTAATTGGATGACAAAAGGTGCATGTGATTCATATCACATGCATATATGGATAAAGTTTTCATACATGGTTAAAGTCAATACTTGCGGTTGTGTCTTGCAAGTGACTATCATGCATACAGGGCATGTATGCATATTCATGCATGCGAATAAGTCAATTGTGCAGCCACTTTACATGCATGCGACATCTAGAAACCGTCGCAAAAAGAACAACATGCATGCGATTACTTTCCATATATATTGGTGTGTGCGAGAAGCTAAGTGTGCAAGATCCATTCTTCAACCGACAGCTTTAACTTAGTGTGTGTGTTTTTCTTGTTTAGCTCGTAACGAGCAGATCAACGTAGTTGATTTTCCACCTTCGGGTGAGATCGATTTTGTATCGATTATCATTGTAATCATTCGACGTATTATATACATTTGAATTTCGATTATAGCTCGATTACTTCTATCATTTCTCGCACCCGTCTTCGAAGATTATCAAGCGCAACCAACCAACGGAGTTTGATCAGATCGATTTTGGACTTTACAAATTGTTTGATTATCCTCACACCAGTGAATTTTTTTTATCTTATTGACAAAGTTGTTAAAACGTATAAATTGGAAAACAATCTTTTGTCTCAAATAATACACTTGCGATAGAACACCTAAAACTAAAATATAAACTAATTCATGAAGGTGTATTTTTTATAGTAGATTTATTGCGAACATCATAAACTTTACCATTCAACAGTTTAAAATTAATTGAACCAACAAAAGATTCTTTCAAAAGAACATTATGTAACATTTTTATCAATATAAAAAGATATAGTAAGTATCACAAGTTTTGTATAGATGCAAATTCCAAATGATTAGGTCCAAATTGGGACGTATCTACAAGATGGAACTTAACTTCTAACATGTTTGAAAAAGTCATTGAGCAACAAAAAAGTGTAATAGACTTTCATAATATTTTGGTGAGTCGTGGGAAGGCTTCGACTTACCATCCATCGGGTTGGGCTACGTTAGATCTAGGAACAATAGGTCTAGATCATTTTGTATAGGCTTAGAACATTAATCAATTCATGTAATAAATGATTGTAACTCACTATCTTTTTGTATGCATTGAGTATATAAGTTAACCCATATATCTATTGCTTGATGTTGTATGATGTCAGGTAAAAGCAATATATTTGGTGAATTTTTGGAATCGGCTAAGTGTAAGAAACATCTACGGATGAACATCTTTGTCATTCCGTAGATATGTTTCTTACAAGACAAAATATCCGAAGATCTTCTACGGATAACCATCAGTATTCACTGATGAACAAACACCCCAAGATAGAGCAAAGTTCTTGCGGAAGTCCAATCTCCTGCGGAAGTCCAATCTCCTGCGGAAGAAAAAGTTCCTGCAGAAGACCAATTTCCTACGGAAGACAAAGTCCTGCGGAAGTCCAAACACTTGAACGCATCTGTGTTACAAGTCAACAAGTCAACAAGTCAATTACGAATCCCAAGAAATCCGGTGTTTCCTTAACAGACTCATAATTGTCTATAAATATGAGTCTTAGGTTTCACATCAAAGAATTGAACACAAGAGCATCTAACCACTTCCTTAACCAAATCCATGGCTGATCATGCATCAACTGAAGTGAAAAACTTCAGAAGTTTCATCTTTCATCTCAGCAATATGAGAAATTGTTAAATTCTCATATTGAATCAAAGAATAGGTATGGGTTGGGATATAATGCTGTTGTAACTCCAATAAATGATAACTACACAACTCTACTTGAAACAATGACAAACACTTTGACAAATCATTTTGTGCCAAGCACCAAGTTTGAAACAAAATCTCATCAACAAAATAATAACAATGAAATTGAGGTGAGCGAAACTGAATCTTCTGAATCAGAAAACTTTAAACATAATGACTCAGAAATTGACTTTGATAAGTGTGATGACTTGAATGATTCTGATGAACATGGTGATGATCAACTGAACATTGGTAAGAATGTTGTTGTTGAAACTGTCCTTCCCAAAGTTCTTGAAGAATCAAAACTGTAATATCCTCCAAAACAAAGAAATATGTAAGACTATCTGCAAAAGAATTGCTCAATTAAATAAAAGACTTTAAGAACTTAATCAGCATAAAAAATCTTCAACTAAAGGAGTTGATCGGTGCAGATCTACTAAGGAGGCACACTTATCCTCCGTAGATAAAGGCAAGAAGAAACAGCAGCAAACAAGCAACAGAAAGTTACTTCAGTAGAAGATCTGCAAAAGGCAAAATCTGCTGCATCCGTAGAACATCTATGGAAAGAAAAATCCAAATCTATGCAAGATCTACCAAAGACAAGAGCAACTGCCAACAAATTTTATCAGATCGTGTTGGATGTCAAGCAACAGAATGCATCAAAAGTTAAACAAGAATCATTTGATAGTGTACCAAGCAAAAGCAAGGAAAAATCAACTGCTCAATTGGAAAAAGAGTTGAAGACTCAAAAGCTGAATAAGAAAAAGAAGGTAGTTGAGTCTGATGAAGAATCTGAGGAAATGTATTGCAAATGGTATGATATGAAAAATCATAATACTGATGATTGCTACTTCAACAGTTATTGTTCTATTTGTAATGTGAACAATCACATGACCTCTGATTGCTATTTTAACAAACATTGGGCAATCTATAATAAAAATAATCATTCAACTCAGGATGTTATTTCAACAAAAAGAACAAGACAAAGAGCACAAAGAAGTCAAAATCTAAATTGGCTAAATCAGACTCTGAATCCATTGACAGTCAAGAAGATTCAAAACCAAATAAGTTACAACAACCACAAAAGCCAAAACCAAAGGAGAAATCATCTGCAGAGGGTAAACCTTTGAAGAAAAGAACATCAAGTCAATCCAAAACACCTCATAAAAAGGTGGACTTGACTGACAAGAAGTCAAATGTTGAGGATGCTTTCTTTGATAATTTTGAAAAGGGAACACATGTATCTCATTCAAAATCAAAAGATGATAAAACTTTCAAAAATAAAAGTTCAGTGTCAAAAATCAAAGCAACAATCAAAGAAAGACAAGGTGAATGATGAAGAGATTGAGAAACCAGATCTAAAGTCTACAACCTCATCTTCAACCAAATCATCCTCACCATAAACAACTCAGAATGAATCAATTAAGCCTAAAATTAACACTAAAACTTCAAGATTGATTCATGAAGGAGTAACAATTTTAGACACTGCTGGCAAACCCAAGATCATTAAAGCTTGGGTTGTCAATACTAATTGATTTCTTTAATTGTGTAGGAACAATCGTGAAGAGCTGACAACAAGTGGTATGTTGACAGTGGTTGTTCCAGGCATATGACAGGAAACTGTTCTCTTCTCCATGACTTCAAGTATAAAAATGCCTCATATGTGGCATTTGGTGGGGATAAGAAGGGAAGTAAAATAGTTGGTGAAGGAATGGTAATTAATGGTGTGCTCAAATTTTAGAAAGTAAATTATTGTGAAAATTTGCAGTATAATTTATTAAGTGTGTCTCAAATTTGTGATCAAAATTATACAACATGTTTGATAATACTAATTGTTATATTCTTAAGCCAGGTTTTTCAATCCCAGAAGAATGGATCCTTTTTAAAACATCAAGAAAAGGAAACACATATGTTTTGGATATGAACAATACCACACTCACAAGCCATGAAACACACCTGCTATCTAAGTCTTCAGAAGATTAATCTCAATTATGGCATAGAAGGCTTGTTCATTCAAACATGAAGAATATGAATAAATTGGTGAAAAATGACTTAGTCATTGGATTGCTAAAGAAAGAGTTTTATTGTTCAAATCATTGTTCTTCATGCTATAAAGGAAAACAACATAGAGTGTCTCATAAATCCAAAATTATCAATACCAACACTACACCACTCAAATTGCTTCACATGGACCTTTTTGGTCCAACCAATGTCATGAGCATTGAAAAAAAACAATATTGTTTAGTGATAGTGGATGATTTCACTAGATTCACATGGGTCTTCTTCTTAAAACAAAAGAGTAAAACATCTGAAACATTAATGGACTTTGTCATCAAGATTGAGAATCAACTTAATTTAAAAGTTAAAATTTTCAGGAGTGATAATGGGACTGAATTTGTTAATGCTGGTTTAGATTCTTTTTGCAGGAATAAAGACATTGCAAGGCAGTTCAGTGCACCAAGAACTCCACAACAAAATGGAGTTGCTGAAAGAAGGAACATAAGTCTCATTGAAGCAGCAAGAACAATGCTAGCTGACTCTCAGTTGCCTATCACATTTTGGGCTGAAGCTGTGAACACAACATGCAATGTTCAAAACAGGACCTTAATTATCAAAGAACATAATAAAACACCTTATGAGCTTTTATTCAAAAGAAAACCTTTCATAGGATATCTTAGAGCTTTTGAGTGTCATATATCTGTGTTAAACACAAAGGAACAATTGGGAAAATTTTCTGAGAAAGTCTATGATGGTTTCTTTGTTGGATATTGTTGATCATATAGGATTTACATTCTACAACATAACATTGTGGAAGAAACTCCTAATGTTTTGTTTGATGAATCCGTATTTACCAAATCTGTAAAAGGATCATCATGGTTGTTTGATATAGATGCATTAACAGACTCATTTAACTCTGGTTGTTTGATTAATGTAGGTTCTGTTAATACATGTTATCCATTTGTTACTCCAAATTTGAATGAAGTATCACTATCAGCTGATCCTCCAAGACCACAAACCTCAAGTATTATGGATCAAGGAACAATCAATATCAACAATGATGCTCTTCCAGTTCAGCAAAATAGCTCTACATCTGGAGATGGCAACACTGGATCCACAGCTAATGACCCTGCATCCGCAGATGATCATCCTTCATCCTGAAATACGGATAATGCTTTAGTAGATGCTCCAAACATTAGAGATGATCCTTTGCATTCCAAAGAGTTGTCAACAGCCTAACATATACCATCCGTAGATGTTCCTGTAACTCATACGGATGAACAAAACACTTCCGTAGAAGTTCCTGTGGAAGACATTCATATTACAGCTGATGTACCAAATGAAGAACATGTCACTTCAAATGCTGAAGATGAAGAACATTTTGATTACTTCTTAAATTTATTATCACAGCTGAATCCATCCGCTCCAATCGATAGGTCTAACTTGGAATCATCCATTCCGATTGAATCTATTTCAACAACCAGAATTCACAAGTCTCATCCATCCAAACATCACAGCTGCGCTAAAGGATAATAGCTGGATTGAAGCTATGCATGAAGAGCTTCAGTAATTTAGAAAGTAGAAAGTCTGGAATCTTATTGATTTGCCTGAAGGTCAACATCCAATTGGAACAAGATGGCTCTTCAAAAATAAGCTAGATGACAGAGTTATAATTGTGAGAAATAAAGCTAGGCTGATTGCTCAAGGATATACTCAAGAAGGGATAGACTATGATGAAGTTTTTGCTCCTGTTGCAAGAATTGAAGCAATCAGAGTATTTATAGCCTATGCTTCCTATAAGAAGTTCATTGTCTATCAAATGGATGTCAAGTGTGCTTTCCTTTATGGGATAATCAATGAAGAGGTCTATGTGGCACAACCTCCTGTCCTGACTACCCACATAGAGTTTACAAGCTAGACAAAGCTTTGTATGGCCTTCATCAAGCACCAAGAAAGTGGTATGAAACATTATCATCTTTCTTGCTCAAGCATGGGTATAAACGAGGAACCATTGGTCAGACACACTTTCTCAAACAAGAACATCAAGAATTTTTGGTTGTTCAAATATATGTAGATGACATCAATATTGGATCAACCAACAAGAGACTGTGTGTGAGTTTTAAAGAGTTAATGAATTTTGAATCATTGGTCAGGCACACTTTCTCAAACAAGAACATCAAGAGAAGTATATCCATCAAATATTGAAGAAGTACAGTCTTGCTGATACATCTTCATGCAAAACTCTTGCTTCAACAATAGACAAGATTGTGCCTGATCCTACTAGGAAATATGTTGATCAAAGATTGTATAGATCAATGATAGGATCTCTTATGTATCTCACTGCCAGTCGACCTGACATAATGTTTGTTGTGTTTGTTTGTGCTAGGTACCAATCTGATCCAAAAGAGTCTCATCTGAATGTTGTTAAGAGAATCTTCAGATATCTGAAGGGGAAACCAGCTCTAGGACTGTGGTATCAAAAAGATGGAGATTTCAGTCTCTACTCATACTCAGATAGTGATTTTGGAGGATGCAACAATAACAGAAAATCCACGACTAGTGGATGTCAATTTCTAGGACCAAGACTTGTTTCATGGCAGTGCAAGAAGCAAACAAATGTCTCTGTATCCACAGCTGGGCTGAGTACATAGCTGCTTCAGCTGGTTGCTCTCAAGTACTTTGGTTGCAAAACCAATTACTTGATTATGGTTACAATTTCTTTCAAACACCAATTCATATTGATAATTCAGCTGCTATTTTCATCACTGCTAACCCAGTTCAACATAGTAAAAC
The DNA here is from genome assembly GCA_018326465.1 of Flaveria floridana. Classification (NCBI taxonomy): domain Eukaryota; kingdom Viridiplantae; phylum Streptophyta; class Magnoliopsida; order Asterales; family Asteraceae; genus Flaveria; species Flaveria floridana. The sequence continues at coordinate 14,964 of BJCO01363975.1, forward strand.
AAAGCATATTGAAATCAGATATCAATTTCTAAGAGATTGCTCAGAAAAGGGTCTAATCAAGTTAATCAAAGTGGATATAACTAATCAGCTTACTGACTTATTCACTAAAGCCTTTGATTCAGTTAGATTTAATTTTCTAATTGAGTCTTTGGGCATGATTAACTTAGATTAATCATCATAAGAAAAGCATGTGACTGTCCTTCTAAATAGTAATCTATTATGTCTTTTGTTTCAGCATGTCGTATGTTTGGGAAATTATAGTACACTATACCTTTGCTTACTTCCTGTAATTAACTAACTTTAAATCTGATCAAAAGTACTTTGATATGTGAGAGGTTCATCTTGAGTGGAAACTACACTAAGAGCATGCATAACATAATGAAAGGGTGACTGTATGTGGGAAACTCCATTTTGAGAATCAAGCAAGTAAGTCTTATCCTGATGTGATCAAATCACTCACCCAAGCACACTATGTAAAACACTTTATAACTTCTATCTTTAAAAATCATATTCCCTCTGTTTTGTGTAAAAAAAGACCTGGGTTTATAATTAAGAGTATGATCTTCATCCTCCCTCTATTTTGTGTGAACAAAGATCTGGGTTGTAGGCACCTCTGTTTTACGTAACTAAAGACCTTGTGACCTTATGAGGATCATATCTCATCTCTCAAAAGAATCCATTGTGATCAACTATATATTATATAAAGAGCAGTAACAACAAAGCATTAATGAGACTACAAATTTATCTTAAGATAGAATTTATAACTTAATGTACATAGTCTCTAAGTGTGAAAAAGTGATGATTTGTCTCAAAAACGGAGGACAAACTCTAATGTGAAATGAATGTGGAGCGCGTAACAGTTAATCTCCAATAAACATTAAAACATGATAAGTAGCATGCCTAGTTGATACAATACTCTTGCTTGGATTTAAGCGGAAATATATACTTGCAATCAGCTGTAGCATCAGATCATCAAACAAATCAAGCAGAGAAGAAGCTTAGTGTCATAGCCCTTATATATATATGCATGCATTTCTTTTAACAGATTTCATCACTATTAGACTATCATATGCCTTTCATGCTAATTTTCACATAAATTTATGATGAATGCAACAGCTTATCATTAATCACAAATCTAGGGGGAGTATTTAATGCATGAAAAACAATAAAAATCTGAATTTACATAAAAAAATCTTTGAAGGAATTGGAGCTTGAGCACTAACTTGGCTGCAGGATATATGAAGTTTTTCAAAATATAAACCTTCTTGTGCATAATTGTCACACAAACAAAGTCAACAAGGTCCAATAGCAATAAATGGTTCTATCAATTGATTAGGACCATACAACCAAAAGAAGTTTCAAACATTTCATTCAGCATCAGTAGAAGCTACGGTGAAATTTCAGTATCAGCAGAAGCTACAGTGAAATTTCAGCATCAACAGAAGCTACAGTGTGAAACTTAACCAAATGAAATATGACCATCCGTAGAATTGGTAAACTATGGATGTGTTAATATTTTAAAAGTATAATCCTTGTTCATAGAGTGGTAATCTATGGATAGTAAAATTATACTTCATATTCTAATTCAGTACTTGATAGTTAGGCATTCGCAAATGTTATGCATCCGTAGATGTCCTACGGAAGAACTGAAATCTTCGGAAGAAATAACTTCCACGGAAAGGGTAAAAAGGTAGTAGAACCCACTTAATTAAATAAATGAAATTAATGTGTCCGAGAGTATAAATGATGTTTTTGACTTAAAACTTTCATTATTCACTTTTTAGAGCACTTTTCAGACCTAGAAAAGCGCACTCTCTTTTCCTCCTTTCACAAACATTCAAAATTACCAACTCAAAACCTTAAAAAAACACATAATCTTGATCATAGATCATTGTTTAGAAGGTAAATCATGTCATAATCATTAATAATAAATTGTTTGATCCGTGAGTATCATTAAAACTGTTTGTATTCATATGTTTGTAAGACTGATACTAACCTAATCTTTATTTCTTTATGAACAGATGACGAATAGATTTGCAAGAGAGCACAATGTGTGCGCATTTCTTAATGCTGATGATCCCGCATCGGAAGGTTGTTGGGATATCATCAGATACCTTCGACGAGCCAGGCTATTTTACGCTCTAACAGCAGAGCCTATGATTCATAAAGCACATATTGTTGATTTCTAGAATTCAGCTTGAATAGAGCAAGCTAGAGAAGTTGAAGTGATAGTTGCTGAAATCCAATCTGAAAGAATGAGGGTGGATGAACAAACTATCAGAAGGGCGCTTGAGTTGGGAGAACAAGAAATTAGTCATCCGGATGTATTCTAAGATAACTACATAGAGAAAGTGTTCTATCTGATAGGATACGATGGTGATTTTGATAAGGGAGAGATCAAGAAGGGGAGACTATGCAAGCCTTGCCGGTTCTTATGTCATACGTATTTAAAGTACATCTCCAACAGAAAGTTTGGGCTTGACAGATTCTCTAGGCACATTTCATAAGGAATCATTGGCATCTTTGAGGGTAGGACTTACAACTACTCAAAGTACATAAAGACTTACCCCCTTATGTGTACCCTCATGGGTTAGCGAAGATTGCACGCTACATCGCACACAGTTGAGCTAACAACTCATCAATGAGTTGTGATCCTCCTTAAATTTGCTTACAAGACTTTCATTCATTCGTTATGTTCCACGTTTCATTATCTTTAATCTTTCACTTCTTTATGATAATACTTTACGTATAAGAGAATTAACATACCAGGTAAAGTCACGTAATAATACGTAATAAGGAACGTCAAATACAGCCCACAAACACGCATAATATGAACAAACATAAACCATCGAATCATTCCAGAGCTTAATCATTAATTCCTATTTCCCATGATTTCAGAAAATTATAAGTCAACTTAGGCACATAAGCACTATGAATGCGCATGAGCACTGTGTAGTCGCATGAGTACTATGTAGGTGCATGAACACTATGTTGGTGTATCAACACTTTGTATGCACATGAATACTATGTAGGGGCATGAACACTATGTAGGCGCATGAACACTATGTAGGCGCATGAACACTATGTAGACGCATGGGCAGTTGGGCGCATAAGTAATTTAGGCGTGTGGGTAGTTGGGCGCATGGACACTTAGGCACATGGGCAGTTGGGTGCATGGACATTTAGGCGTATGGGTAGTCGGGTGCATGGACACTTACGTGCATGGGCAGTCGGGCGCATGGACACTTAGCTGCATGGGCAGTTGGGCGCATGGACACTTACCACTTCTAACTTATACTAATTTCAGTCCCCATTCAGCATTATATCAAATTCTTAGCCCAAGTCTAGCACACTAAGCACTTAGAACAACATACAACTATATAATTTGGTCAAAACATTCATAAACACACACCCACACATAAAACAAGAGTAAACATATAATTTTCAACACACTGTGATTTGTAAAATGATAATTTATATGCATTTCAGCCCCAAAACAAATTTAAAACAGAAAAGTGGGGGATCTAGAACTCACCTACAACAGCCTTCAAGTAAAACTCCTCCAAACTCGAGAGCACTTGGAGTTCAAACACCTAAACACACCAAAAACACACAACCGGACATATGAAACTTGATCCAAAGGCTGAAAATCCAATTGAAACTAAACAAAACACATGAAAAGCTCACCTTCAAGCCATTCTTCTTCTTTTTCTCTCTAAAACCGATGGAAACTCTCTTCTTCTCTCTTAAAAAATTAATTAGTTAGTGGAGCAGGGTAGTGGGCAGCCATGCCCACCTTTTTAAACGTCAGAATAATAAAGTTTGCCTTTTGCACAACTTTAACCCCTTGACTTGGGTCGTTTCACTTTTCTTTCTTTAAACTTCTCTTTTTTTTCTTTCTCTCTCTTTATTTTATAAATTTCCGGGTGCTACACATGGTTGAGGTCTTAAAGATGTAATCACTTACAAAAGTAAGAGCCTCTTTTATATGGACCTCCTGAGCAGGGTCAGGGAGATCCACATCAGTTGTGGATGGATGATGTGGGCTAGACATGGGTGAGGCAGGAGTCCTCGTCTCTCCTTGAGCAGGGGTGGAGAAGAGAGACTTGTTAGATCTAGAGTCAACAGGCCTAGATTCATTGTATAGGCTTAGAAGTATAATTATCTTTTTGTAATAAACTCTTGTACATATTTATTGTTTTGTATGCAATATATGTATAGGTAGACCCAATAACTATGTGTTGATTTATATGTGTGATTGCAGGAAGAACATCATACTTAGTCAATTTTGAAAATTGACTAAGTGTAAGAACTATCTACGGATGACAGAATGTTCTTCCATAGATATTCTAACAAACAACAAGGAATTATGCATCCAAGGATCTTCTGCGGAAGAACAACTTGATGTGGATGAAGTCCAAAGTGACTGACTCCTACGGAAGACCAAAGTCCTACGGAAGGCACAAGTCCTATGGATGACCAGAACGCTTGCATGTACTTCACCAAATACATCAAGTCAACAAGTCAATCTCACTAAAGTGATGTCACAAAGTCAACATCTGCGGATGACTTCACTTTAGTCAGAAATTATCACATCAAGAATATTCTCTGAGTAACTTTCTTACCTCGATAAGAAGGTTATTATTACCCTAAAAAGTAAATCCATGTGCCTATAAATAGAAGGCATAGGTGCACATTTTTAGGCACTGATGCAAACGAATACAACCCTAACAACCCTAACAACCCTAACAACAACCATAACAATCACCAATACATTATTAGAACCCTAGCAATCAACAATAGCAATCAATCATTCATTATTTGTTCAGTTGTAATCATTAATCAGTATTAATGGAAAAGTTTGAATCAAAATTGTTTGTTCATTTATTACGGTCATTCACTTTACATTTCTCTGATTTGTTCATCATTCATTAATATTACAATTGTTATTTCTTCATCAATTAATTAAACAACGAGTAGTGATAATTCCGCGATCACTATTCGTGCAATCTAACCTGATAATTCTCTATTTCTATTCTTGGATTCAAAATTTATGATGATGAGGATATGGCGTTAAAAGACACTACCCGTCAGTTCCCATTATTAAGTGATATAAATGACCTTCTTGAAGGTACAAATGATCATTAGCAACCTAACATGTTAGATATAAAAACTGGCGAGATTGTTGATAGTGTGAATGATGAGCTTAACTCTCCCAAGCCTACTATTTGTTGATAAATTAGTCTTACATAGGTGAGGAGATCAACTAGCAACTCAACCTTTCCTAAAAAATTACAAAATTCTATAATAGATTGGAATGTTAAATATGGTATCGGAAAGATACAAATTACTTAAGTTTGTCTTCTAAAAATCTATGTTTTATATAGGTGTTAAATGAAATTACAAAAGTGTTGATCTAGAAACTTTTAGTGAAGTGGTACTTGATCATACGTGGGTATTTGTAATAAACGAGATAATAGAAGCATTACATAAAAACAGTTCATATGTACATGGGGACTGGTTGATGTACCCATGTATATACAACCTATATGGTGCAAAATTAGTATTCAAAGTTCAAAGTAAAATATAAAACAACTGGTGAAATAAAAAGGTATAGACTAGACTCGTAGCTTAGGCTTTTAGTCAAAAGAAAATGGTAGATTTTAGTGACACATTTTTCTAGTGTGAAATAATCATTATGAGGTGTGTAATTGAATTAGCAATAGGAAAAAAATTGGGCCTTACATGATCTTCACATTCATAATGCTTTCTAAATGAAAAGTTAAATCAGAGTGTTTATGCTCAAGGGATATAATTATTTCAAAAATGAAACAATAATATTTAAGTTGAAAAAAATCCATATATAGCTTAAAACAAGCGGTGTAGGTGTTTTTCTTGAGTTTGGGTATTGAAAAATTAATGTAATTATTCTGTGTTTGTTCAGTTTAAAAATTCTCTTTTTATTGTTTTACTCGTATATTTTGATGACATTATTATAATTAGAAATCCAATTTCTAAAATTTCTAAAATCATGATAATTCTTTTGTCGAAATTTCTATTTAAGGATTTAGATTTGTTAAAATATTTTCTTGGTATAGAATATTTAATTCTGGACATCGATCGTCTATCATATAGTAAATCTTGTTTGCATTTACTTCTTGACCATTTTCTTACAAAATGGTCTTAAAAGGTGTAAACATTTAACACTCCAATTAAACCAAACTATAGAGTCATGTTTATTTATGATAAAAATAGTTCTTTGATGTTTGATGTTACTAGTTATCAGAAAGGGTAAACTTATTTACATGTCTCACACTATATATTCAGCTTCATATCTACGAATTGGATTATCGCTTTGTTAAAAAAAATCTTATGGAAAAGAAATTTTGCTTAGCGAAGGCGTGTCATTTAATTTAAAAGGTTTTGTAGATTTTGACTTGGGAAGGAGCCTTGAATTTTAGAAAGTGTTTTATCAGTTTTCGTATATTCTTAGGAATTCTTTGGTTTCATGGAACAACAAGAAACAATCGATCAAGACTAGCTCATTTACTAAGCTAGTCGATCGTCTCTAGTTCATTTACTAAGCCCAGATTTTTTGGTTGGTTAATTTTCATAAGAACTTTAAAGTTCATGTTGCCTTGTTAGTTCAACTATTAAGCAATAACCTTATAGTTATTTTTATTACTTTTAATCTTGTTTTTCCTGAATATACCAAGGATATATTTGAAAATGACTTTTTTTTAAATGAGAAAAATTTAAATTGTTTTATCATAATAGTTTGCAGATGTTTATACCAATTTTTGAGGCGGTGATTTTAATTATTAGATGCGGTTTTGACCCGCCCTATGAAATAACACTTCAATAAATCAACCAATTTTTTGAGGCGGTTGATAAACCGCCCTAACAAATGAAGAATGACCGCCTCGGAAAAAAGTAATGGCATTGGGAGTTTCAATCATTAATTTTGATTTTCAATATTGGTGCATCTGATCTGTTTGACATTAAAAGATAATTAGATACTTAATGGTGTTTCTTGAGATTGGAGAAATTAAAAACAGGATCTGAACTATTGCATGATACAAGATGAACTCCAAAAACACTAAATACACAGCCATTCCTTATGAAATTATACAACAAATGGATGAACAGAAGGTAGTCTAAAAATGATTACGGTGGAGAGGCTCCAGATCCTCCAACGTGCGGAAAAATGCCTTTTCATCCACCACCGTCTCCTCTGTGAGGCAGGCACCACCAACTCGTCTCGAGTCCTGTTCACTCACCATTACAAACACACTCGTCTTCGGATCCACCTTCGAGTACTCTTATCATAGATTTCGGACATCTTCAACCTCTTTTGCAAGCTGATTCTTGTAATTTCTGTCTACAAATATCGAATAAAACAAAGTCAGGTTATGATAACATCTACAATTAAATCAAAGGAGGAAAATGGATTTGAAGTTACCGGCAGGGGCGGATGATGATAAAATGAAAATTTTGGGCTTGCATTGAGGCCGGCCTAGGGTTAGGCCAGGATGACGGTATGGGCGCTGATGTTCAGATTAGCGGAAGCAGAGGTCGGCAATAGCTGAAGAGGCTCAAGAGTGAAGACGGTTTCGATTTAACCCTAAAATCAACCGTTTGTGTAATCTTTGATTGAGAGGGTTTTTATTTTAAGGGAAATGAACTTTAGTGTGGTTCTAGAAAAGGGAAGGAAGAAGACAACATAAAACATTGTGCTTTTTTAGTGCGATTTCATAAAAACCCTTTAAAAAATCTAACTTTTAAGGCGGTTCCATCTTTTGAGGCGATTAATGTTTCTAAACAGGTTTTTTGGGGCGGATATTCTTTAAACTGCTTTATATAATAAATTTTGACCGCCTCAAAAGCTCAATTGTGTACTAGTGTTATTTCATAAATGAAACAATAATATTTAAGTTTAAAAAATCCATATATAGCTTAAAACAAGCGGTGTAGGTGTTCTTCTTGAGTTTGGGTATTGAACAATTAATGTAATTATTCTGTGTTTGTTCAGTTTAAATATTCTCTTTTTGTTGTTTTACTCGTATATTTTGATGACATTATTATAATTAGAAATCCAATTTCTGAAATTTTTAAAATCATGATAATTCTTTCGTCGAAATTTCTATTTAAGGATTTAGATTTGTTAAAATATTTTCTTGGTATAGAATATTTAATTCTGGACATCGATCGTCTATCATATAGTAAATCTTGTTTGCATTTACTTCTTGGCCATTTTCTTACAAAATGGTCTTAAAAGGTGTAAACATTTAACACTCCAATTAAACAAAACTATAGAGTCATGTTTATTTATGATAAAAATAGTTCTTTGATGTTTGATGTTACTAGTTATCAGAAAGGGTAAACTTATTTACAAGTCTCACACTAGAAATGATATCTCATATTCAGCTTACTACTTAGGTCACTTTATGCACAAACCCACAAAGTCATATCTACGAATTGGATTATCACTTTGTTAAAAAAATCTTATGGAAAAGAAATTTTGCTTAGCGAAGGTGTGTCATTTCATTTAAAAGGTTTTGTAGATTTTGACTTGGGAAGGAGCCTTGAATTTTAGAAAGTGTTTTATCAGTTTTCGTATATTCTTAGGAATTCTTTGGTTTCTTGGAACAACAAGAAACAATCGATTAAGACTAGCTCATTTACTAAGCTAGTCGATCATCTCTAGTTCATTTACTAAGCCTAGATTTTTTGGTTGGTTAATTTTCGTAAGAACTTTAAAGTTCATGTTGTCTTGTTAGTTCAACTATTAATCAATAACCTTCTAGTTATTTTTATTACTTTTAATCTTGTTTTTCCTGAATATACCAAGGATATCACTACTAGAGAAATGAGCAAAACCGACCAAAATTTATGACCAGTAAAAATAGTCGCAAATTTTGCGACTGTATAGCGACCAAAATCAAGTAGTTGCAAGTTTCGTGACCGAAACAAACGTGGTTGAAAAATTAGTGACCAAAACAAAATGGGTCGTAAAATTAGCGACCGAACTAAAACGAGTAGCAATATTAGCGACTAACACAAAAGGGGTGGCAAAATTAGCGACCCAATTTAGTTCGGTCGCAAGGCGGTGGTAAATATTGTAACCGGAAGTTAATGAGGTATGTAAATGGTTGAAAAAGGTAAAATTTCCTGATGGATATGCTTCAAATATTGGAGGATGTGTATGTGACAACCCGAAATTTTTTTTTTTTTTTTT